>JAKSZP010015832.1:0-232517 GCA_022478985.1 Massospora cicadina | reverse complement strand
CCCAATTACAACCCCAAGCTGTTCTGTAGCCTGCTGCTGGGCATTGGATTCCAGGTGATCCACTTCTGCCAGCATATGCAAAATGACTGCTGAGGCAGCCCAAGAGCGACGTGATGAGATGTGGCAAGCCTGGCAGATGGTGTTCGCTTTGAAGGTTGACCAGGTGGAAAATGGGTCTGCACATAGTAGTGTGGTAAATTCAAGAACCAAGGTCTCAGTGTCCACCCATGATGAAAACCTGGGTGACGTGATCTCAGCTGGGTGGAGTTTGCACCACTTTGGCGCCTGTGCCGCGGGATGTGACAAAGAGAAGGAAATCAATACCATCCTGTGGTCAGATGAATTGAGTTTCGTTGTTATAAAGTTGGAAACTTGGGATTGAATTTTCAACGGTGCGAGAATAAGGTCAATTTGAGACATAGACCTCAGCTGGCCATTGTGCACATGGGGATAAGACATGTTTGGGAGTAGCAGTGCATGATGTGGCAGAATATCAAACAATTACAAAGTGGCTCTTAGAACGTAAAGTTCTACATGCCCCTGCAGGGGTGTAAGCGACGAGAGCCAGCAGTCAGTAGCTGTGTTGGTCCAGCAGTTCATGCCACCAACAACAAATGGATCAGGGGGAAGCTGGAGGGAATTGATGGCTGAGAAGAATTCTTGACAGTCTTATGCACAGGTTGGGGCGTAAATGTTAACAATAGCATGCACTTTGTCATCTTACAAAAAAGGTGACAACAAGGAAACAGCTGTCAAGAATAAAATGTTGACAAAATAAATTTAAAATTATGGGTCACTTGAACAAGCACCTCACAGTGCGGTGACCAAAAAGGAAAGGTAAAGGAGGAGCATCGTTGCCCATGTGTCCTCTTCACCGCGCAGACAATGGGTTTCCTTAATGGCAGAATGTCCACAGGTAAATTATTTTTAAAAAACTTAGTTTATTAGCCCGGGATGGTGAAGCCTTGAGTCCAGAGATGTTCAACGCCCCTATAGTGAAGGCACCCCAATCACACCTTAGGTGCGAGGGGAAGGACACCTGTGCCCTTCAGCCCTCTCTTTTTCAGCACGTCGCTGTATGGAAGCACAGGTATTCTGTACAAAAGAGTATGGTTCATTTTAAGTAACCTTCACAGTGGGGTTGACGTTGGCTTTTGACTTCTGTTTATTTCCAAATTGAATATTTATGTTTTTTGTGTGGTGTGCACTTGCAGTGCATCATCACCTGTTGACAAGATTTTGGAAGGTAGATTGGTGGGCAACTTACTTTTTATTGAGGCTTGGTGGCATTGGGCAGGTGAATCTGACTTACGAATCAGATCATCATCTTGGGTGGCCCAATCTGATTGGTGGAGGGATTTGCAAGCCACTTCCACAACAAATGACTCAATGTCCTCCTGGATCTGGGTGGGATCATGGACGTGGTTGTGTCCACTGCCTTGTTATGGAAATGACAGAAGAAGTTTAGACTGGCCTGCCAGTCAGGATGCATAAGCACCCAAAAAGCAAGCCAGAATGCCAGAGGCATTGCTGACCAAATGACGTTGTATGGGGCTGGGCACTGGGAAAAGATAAATTGTTGGTGTAGGATAATAGTGAATATCACTCTGAGAACAAACCAAATTGAGGCCGCCCCAAACCCTGGAGCTCTTGCTGCAGGGGGCGGAACCACAGATATAAACTCACCAAGATCACCGGTATATGGTGCTGATTTGACTGGGGATACAAGGATGCGGATCCTTGCTTGAAGATGATAGACATAAGGCCACAAGGTCCCAGTATATTGTTGACAAAAGTTTATAGCTACAGGGCTAAATTGCCTGTAGTATCTAGCTCGCTGACTCCAATCTACAACAGTGGGGCCAAAGTGACTATGAGTACCTGTAGAGCACATCCAGTATATGAGCCGATGGGCCACCAGGGAAAGCCATTGGGAATTCAGCCAGAAGGAAATCAAGAAAATCAAAGATTGAAAATTATTGTTGCAAAATTTTATTGAAAAGGAAAAAGAAGAAAAAATGACCAACAATTTTCTCAGTGCAATTCAACTGATTAAATAGTGGTCAATTGATGCGGGGACAAGCCAGGATCAAAACCCTCAATTTTGTCTTAACTTGAAAATTATTTGGGAATGGGGCGTATAAGTTCACTGGGAACTGACATCAAAGAATTTGGTGGTAGGCTGAGTCACTGTCAGTTTGGCCTCAAACATCCAAACTGAGGCTTGCCTACATTTCCAATGCTTGGCATGTATCATGGAAATGGCAGAAGAAGTTTAGACTGGCCTGCCAGTCAGGGTGCGTAAGCACCCAAAAAACAAGCCAGAATGCCAGAGGCATTGCCGACCAAACGAAGTTGTATATAGCTGGGCATTGCGAAATGATGAATTGTTGGCGTAGAGCAACAGTGAGTATGATTCTGCTGACAAACCAGATTGAGCCTACCCTAGCCATGTGGGTCTTACTGCAGGAGGCGGAATCACAAAAATAGTTTCAATGAGTTCATTGGCATATGAGGTTGTTTTGACTGGGGAGACAAGGAGATGAATTCTCACTTGTAGATGGTGGATACAAAGCCATAAGATCCCTGTATACTGTTGTCAGAAGTTCATGATAGCAGGGTTAATGTGCCAGAAGTATCTGACTCACTGAATCCAATCAACGATGATAGGGGCCATAGTGACCATGAGTACTGGTAGAGCCCATCCATTATATGGACCGACAGGCTACCAGGGAAAAGCCATAGGGGATTCAGCCAGAATAAAATCAACACAATAAAAATTGATTGGTTTTTTGGCAAAATTTTATTGCAAAGGAGAAGGAAGAAGATAGACCAACAATTTTCTCAGTGCAATGCAACAGATTAAATAGTGGTTGATTGTGGTAGTAACAAGCCAGGATTGGGACCCTCAATTTTGACCTAACCAGCAAATTATTAGGGAATGGGTGGATTAGTTCACAGGGAACTGACATCAAAAACTTTGGCAGCAGGCTGAGTCACTGTCAGTTTGACCTCGAACGTCTGAACTGAGGCTCAGCTACATTTCTGATGGTTGATGCAACGGCGTTTTGCCCAACAAGCAGCAGGAATCCCCCAAGGCCACCCCACATAGGGTGGGCCCATTTGGTTGGGAACGGGTTGGGGCGCCCAGCTCACCCATGCTCAGTCACTGGGCTGTTCGTTCAGTCAGTGGCATTGCATTGGGCGCAATGCTCAAATTGCCAGCAGGGGGCTTCAAACCCTCATTGTTGGTGTCTGATGTTGTTGCATGCCCAAAGAGGATGATCCCCAACAATTTTTGGAGGGGGGTGATTTTTTGATCGTCGTGTTAACTGAATCAAAACCGTCAGGCATTCCAGCCAATAAATTGGTCTTCATGCCTTTTTGACCATTTGAAATCTGAACATTGGGCTGATTACCACTTGAATTAGTTCCAATTGATTTCATTTCGATGATCTCAGTGCAGATTTTGCTGATTCCTTGTAACAGTTCTGCTGAGGTTAGTGTGGGTATTGGAGGCAGAATCAAAATCGTAAGAGCTGTTACCCAGCGCTCATCTACCACGTAAGCGAGATCTCCCTGAGTAATGAGGGGTACGCCATCCTCTTCAGTGCCTCTTGCTAGGGAATGGAAAAATGGCCCAATCAACGCCCATAGGACATTCCCTGGGACTTACATTATCCTTTACTTTTTCCAAGGGAAAGGACCCACCACTGGGAAACTGCATGAGAGCCACATTCTTGTGCGCCTTGGGTAACTTGATTGCCATAACTGTTGCGACTTTTTTTGGGGGGGTCAGGGAGCTTTGGGGTGGGATATATGGAATGCTTTGACCAGTTCCATGCAGTGTGTGTAATCGCGCGCCTTGACCCAACTATTTCATATGCTGGATACCCTTTCCAGGCCATGAGGTATTGTACAGAACATTGGGATTTTTGGGATGCCAGGATATTCTATACCTCAGCCTCTTCACCATTTTTGACAATGATCGGTTCAGGTCCTGTGGGGATCGCGCCCTTGAAGTGTGACAGCTGGGAAACATGGAAGATGGGATGCTGCTTCCAATGTTCAGAAGCTTCAACCAGAACGACCCGTTGCCCAATACCTCCTCCACCAAATGGGGACCCAAGCGTTTACTAGCGAACTTGTGGGAAGGGGCCTGAATCCTTAAGTGACAGGTATCAAGCATAACATAGGCGCCCATCATAAAATTGTGACCCAGGAGCCAATTTGCGATCCATGAAACGCTTGTAGTCATCTATGGCTTTGGTGAGGTGTTCCAACACTAAGGATTGAGTCAATCTGATATTTTCAACGTGGTCTGCAGCATCTTAAACCTTGGGCCGCAAGCATGTTCTGACCAAAAACGAAGGATTATAACCCAACGTTGCTTTGTAGGAAGAAAACTCCATGGACACGTGGGTCCCATTATTGTAAGTGAATTGAGCAAGAGGAAGATCATGGGACCAGGTGTCTTGCATGGATGCAGCATAGCAACGCAGGTACTGTTCAAAAACTTTGTTAACATGCTCAGTCTGACCATCAGACTGGGGATGATATATAGTGGACCGACTGGGGGATATTTTTAGGATTGATAGGAGTTCACTCCAAAACTCCGCGGCATATTTGAGAGCCACAGTCACTGATGATCTCCTGGGGGAAACCAAAATATCAAAAACACATGGCGTATGAAAAGGCGGGCAGTTTCTTCTGATATAATCACAGAAGTACAAGGTATAAAGAGGGAAATTTTTGTGAAGCGATCCACCACCACCATCACTGATGTGAACCCATTAGAGCAGGGGAGTTCGATAATAAAGTCCACAGACACCAATGTCCATAGGCCCTCTGCCTGCTGTAAGGGGTGCAAAAGGCCATTTCTACTGGAGCGGTCTGACTTAGCCCTCGCACAATTAACTCAATCAGTGATCCAGGCCAGAACTTCCTTTGTCAGACCCACCAAATTGTAGGTCCACTTGATCAATTCGATGCCTTTTTTGTTGCTGGGATGCCCAACTGTGGGGGGGATTGTGATGTGCATGGAGAACCTACATTCAGAGGGAGGGGGGAACCCAGATGCGAGACTGAAAATAAATGAGTCCCTCCTCCAAGGAGTATAGGGAGTATTTATAACTCAGGTGGGCCAACTGCTCAACCAACTCCACGCCCTCAGGGAAGACCATTTGACTGGCTAAAACCTGAACCACTAGTGGGGCATCAGGAGCCAAAGTGACAGATGAAATGACATGGGGGACAATTGACAGGATTTGGGTGGCAGGAATCACAGTAATGAGATTCACTTCCACTAGGTCCGAGGAACAGTGGGAGGGATTGCAGCTTATAAAATTGGGAAGTATGTTGAGTGCACCTATCATGAATTCAAATTTGAAGTTAAAACTGTACAGGTCCCAATAGGTTCAGTCTTATCAATGCACCAATTTTTGCAGTTTACAAAAGTACAAAAGGGCCTGTTGATCCGTGTGGACCATTAACATATATTGAGCACCCTGTAACAGATACCTCCAATGAGTTAATGCCCATGCAACAGCTGCCAATTCCTTGTCATAAATGGCCCAAGACTGCTCCATGGCGGTGAACTACTGGGAAAATAGGTGACCGGATGTTCCAAACCATCATGCTCCTGAAGAAACACTGCTCTCACTGCTACCAACGAGGCATCACATGCAACAATATATGGCTTGGTGGGATTGGCATAACTCAAAATGGGCGGAGACATATACATCTCTTTAATCAATTTTAATGCTTGTTGGCATTTGGTCGTCCAGAAAAACAGTACATTCTTCCCTGTAAGGGGGTGGAGCGGTGCAGCCAGCTGGGAAAGTGACGGGGAAAATTTTTTTAGGAAAGTGATGGTTCCCAAGAAACTCTGAAGTTGTTTCTGGGTAGTCAGGGTTGGTCATTTTGGATCGCATCTAACTTATTGGGAGGGATTGCATAACCATCTTTAAGGATGAGGTTCCCAAGGAAGGTAACCTCCTCCTTATAAAACTCACACTAGGAAGGCTTGGCGAACAAGCCTGCCTTATGCAAGGCGGCCACAACTGCTTCCAAGTCAGTAGCATGTTGTTTGGGAGTTGGGGAGTGGACCAGAATACCATTGATGTATGCAACTGCACAGGTTCTGGAGGTCACCCAGTACATTGTCAGTCATACGTTGGAACGTAGCGGGAGCATTAATCAGCCCAAAGGGCATTACACGGAATTGGAAAATGATGCGCTTCATTCAGATCGCTGTTAACCATTATTGCCCTTTTGTTAGCTGAATTTGGTTAAAAGTTTTAACCAGATCCAGCTTAGAGAACACATGGGATTTGGCGATTGCCTGGCTTATCGTCTGCTCCAGAGGCAAAGGAAGGGATCAGAAACCGTTATATTTAGGTGGCCATAATCCGCGCAGGGATGGAGGGAACCATCAGCTTTTTTGGTGAAGATGATAGGGGCGTGACTGGTGAGGTCTCCTTAAACAGCCACCCTTTTCTCAGCATATCATCCAACCAAGTGTTGAGTGCAATCTCTTCCTCCGCTGTATGGGGATACAACGGACAGTTGATGTTCACCAACTCAACGGTTGTTCAAAATCCACAATCAAACCTAGTGTGTGGAGGCAGGCGATCCACCTTTTCTGAGTCGAAGATACTTTGATAGCACATTAAACTCTCTGGAAAATCAGCTGGTATGCCCGCAGAAGTGACAAGGGAAGTGATAGAACTGCGACCTTGTGCTTTCTTAAGGGTGTCAATCAGAGGGAATTTACCCTCCAGTTGATCATTGGTAAATGACAACATATTAGACTCCAAGTGATTCTTGACATGTTGTTGGCGCCACCATCCCACACCTAAGATCATTAGAAACACCAAGTTCAGCATAGCAGAAAAAGGATCGCAGAAGCTGAACTGGTAGATTGAAAAATGTACTGGCCAGTGAACGACATATGAGGTCTGGGAGGCAGACAAGGCCACCATCACTGAGGGACCTGCAACCATTTCCAGTTCTAATTGTTGGGCCAACTTGACACTCATGAAGTTCCCCGTGGCTCCAGTATCCACCAGGGCCTCAAAGGAGACATGATGCGAGCTGACACTAATCTTCATAGGCAATAGGAAATAAGCGAAGTTTTGTTTATTGGAAGATTTGATAACTTTTTTGTGACTTAAAAGTAACTGGAAAATTGGGGGTAAGGTTGGGGGCTTTTGCCAGAGTGAAAATTGGGAGTACAAGGGCGGGGGAACCGACTTCCTCCATCTGGGCCTTCACAGATTCACGTATAGGTGACTCTGTATCAGCCAACTTGGGAACGGGGGTTGCAGCAGGATTGGCACCCAGATCTACCACTGGTTCGGAGGTAGATGCGTTGTCTGCATCTACATTGGGTAATCCTATCATAAAATTCCCCTTCTGATAACGGGTAACATGGCGAGGAAGGCATTAATAGTGGTTGCGGTGGCCATATTTGATCTACTGTTCCTTGGACGGTGGACCAGACCTCGTGATGAGCAGAAGGCAAATCCAAGCCTGATCTAAAGACTTCCTGAAGCATATCAATAGAAAGACCCAATGTGGGAGCCAGTTCACAGAAGGTAGAAATCAAAAGAAACCAGGATAGGGGCTTCAGCCATGGCATAGAGCAGTCTGAATAGGTGGTACAATTGTGACACAGGAGGTTTCAGGGCAGCTGACACAACAGCCATCATAGGAGTGGGGTCTCCTATTTTGTGAGGAAGAGCGCAGAAGGCCTCTAGCCCAGCAGCGGGCATCCCATCCACAGCGTCTATCAACGCAAGCCTTTTCTGGGCATGAGATAACGTGGAAGCGTTATCAAGTGCAATTGCTGTACACATTTGCACCTCAGCGAGAGCGTCAAGAACTTGATTGACTATCTCCCCGGAAGAAACACTAAGCTTTTCTCTAGGATAGTGGGAGGAGGAGCAGCTATCCGTGCAGCTTGGGCAGTTTGAAGAAGATTCTCCAAGGTAGAGCGATACTTCTCCCAAAGTCAGAAAGTGACCAAACAAACAACAAACAGCATAATACTGACTGAACACTATTTGGTAAAGGGTAACCACTGCAGCACCCAGTTCAAAGAGCAGGGCGGAAGTGGCTAGAAAAAATGGTTGTTCGATTATGTCATGAAAATGGCAGAAGAAGTTTAGACTGTCCTGCCAGTCAGGGTGCGTAAGCACCCAAAAAGCAAGCCAGAATGCCGGATGCATTGCCGACCAAATGAAGTTGTATGGATCTAGGCATTGCAAAATGATGAATTGTTGGTGTAGAGCAACAGTGAGTATGATTATGCTGACAGACCAGATTGAGCCCACCCAAGACCCTGTGGGTCTTACTGCAGGAGGCGGAATCGCAGAAATAGTTTCAATGAGTTCATCAGCATACATGGTTGTTTTGACTGGGGAGACAAGGAGATGGATTCTCACTTGTAGATGGTGAATGAAAAGCCATAAGATCCCTGTATACTGTTGTCAGAAGTTCATGATAGCAGGGTTAAAGTGCCAGAAGTATCTGACTCGCTGAATCCAATCAACAACGGTAGGGGACATAGTGACCATGAGTACTAGTAGAGCCCATCCAGTATACAGACTGACAGGCCACCAGGGAAAAGCCATAGGAGATGCAGCTAGAATAAAATCAACACAATAAAAATTGATTGGTTTTTTGGCAAAATTTTATTGCAAAGGAAAAAGAAGAAAAATGACAACAATTTTCTCAGTGCAATGCAGCTGATTAAATTGTGGTCAATTGATGCTGGGACAAGCCAGGATCAAAACCCTCAATTTTGACCTAGCCGGCAGATTATTTGGGAATGGGGCGGATAAGTTCACTGGGAACTGACATTAAAGAATTCAGCAGTAGGTCGAGTCACTGTAGGTTTGACCTTGAACATCCAAACTGAGGCTCAGCTACATTTCCAACAATTGGCATGATGTTTGACCCAACAAGCAGTGGGAATCCCCCAAGGCTACCCCACATAGTGGTGGTCCCAATTGGTTGGGAACAAGTTTGGGATGCCCAACCCGCCCATGCCCAGTCACTGGGCCATTCATTTGGTCAAAAGCGTTGCATCAGCTGCAACACCCAATATGCTGGAAAGTAGATTAAAACCCTCGTCAATGGTGTCTGATGATATTACTTTCCATCAGGGATTTCTGACGATTTTGGGAGGGGTTGATTTTTTGATCAAAGTGTTGGCTGAATCAAAACCGTCAGCGATTCTGGCCAATGAATCAGTCTTCTTCCCTTTCTGACTACATGGAAACTAAACATTGGGCTGACTCCTACTTGATTTTGTTTGATCAATTTTATTTTGGCAATCTTAGCGAAGATTTCCCAGATTAACTTTACTAGTTCTGCAGAGGTGAGTGTGGGCATGGGGGAGGGATCCAAAGTGGAAGGGCTGTTACCCAGCGCCCATCTACCACATGGGCGAGGTCGCTCTGGGTAATGAGGGGTACACCACCCTCTTTGATACCTTCTTACTTGGGAACAGGAAAAGGGCCCAATCAATGCCCAGGGGACATTCCCCGGGACTTACACCTTGGCCGCTGCTCTATGGGCCTGCTTGGCCTTCTTATGCTCCTGCAGGGACACAGGTATTTTGAATGTAGCACCCAGGCATGCCCCACAGGAAGGCTGCATCAGTGTCTATTGCCAGTTCATAGTGGGCGTCTGCACTCACATTGCATCCAGGATGATTTCAGTTTGAGTAATGCCCTCCTTGGTGGGACAGGTATGGGCCTTGTAACCAAAAGCATGACAGAAGGTGCAGATAGGAGGCGCGCTATCCACTGTGGCCTGGAATAGGCAGGATTCTTGCCCATCAATTTTTACAAAAGTGGAGTTAGGGTTTTTGGTCTTTTTATAATTTTTTATTGAGATTATTTTCATCCTCAAAGTTTTTGGCTCTTAATTGGTATTAAATATGTGTATCTAAAAGGGTTTTCAGGTATGTTTTTTTAAAAATTAGATTAAGGATTATCTAAACTTTATAGCTAATTTACATGATCATACCATGTGTCAGAATTGCAGATGACCACATAATCCAACCTTTAACCAATTATAAGATTTGTTGATTAATTTATAATCATATAGGATCAGCAATAGTGGCTGATTAATGAGATTATCATCGGGCATCATCCCTGATAATATTTGAGTCACTGACTAATGAATTATCGTTGGGCATCATCTCCAATGATATTTGAGGCCGCCAACAAATGAGAATTTCATCTGGCAACATCCTCAACGAAATCAAGCAATAATTTGATATTGAAATAACACCCAATAGTCAAATTGTAGGGAATAATTCAGTTTGGAATGGATTGAAGTCATCAGAAACTACCAAAACGTTCAAAAACCGCAGGAAGATTAGAATCGGCATCAGCCAAAGCATTTTGGTTTCAAGTACCTAAGAACAATTATTTGGTCCACCAAACACCCGAGGATCACGCTGCCTAAGGTTTACAAGGCAACAGTACCCAACGAGATTTGGTGCCTAACACTGAGGGTCAAACCAGTATAGGAGCACAGATAATTCTCAGCGGACAGCTGAAAAGTTGTGTGCTGATTCTAACTTTTAAAACCCAAATTATTCCCTGATAAAATTAGATTAAATTGATATTAATTAATTTGTTTTAACACTGGGTTGTTTTAACATTACTCTTAAGAGAAGATTTTAAGGATCAGATATCCTTAGGCTGGTTTTATCAAGTCTCCTCTTGGCTCTGCGAAAAGAGAATAGGGAAAGTGATCTCTACCAGTATCAAAATATCTTCAAGAGGAAGAAGCACGTGTCTAGCGTTGGACAATTTACTCAACGTGGCTTTTTGCAATCAACAATAATAATAGTCTTCATACTATTATTTCCCCAGTTTAGTAAATTTAATCAATTAATCAACGCAAGAATCCCTGAATCTATGCATTTGAAATCTAGGGCCAGAAGCGAGCAACTAACTAAGCCTAAGATTTTAACACCATAAAATAGAAGTAAAAAAGCAGGGGCTCTATGGAATTTTGGGGACAATGAGTTATGCCCGCAGTTTAGGGATACTTACCTGTATTCAAAGGCATCTTTTTCTAGTTGGATATAATTCTACACAAAAGCTTTATACACTCAACATATAACCAACTAGGAAGGGTGTTTATAAAAGTAGGCTTTCTATAGAACTACATGCAGCAGGCACTACCTGGATTAATGCCTTGTTGGAAAGCCTGACAATAGTGATGATTAATATATAAAAAGGTAGCAAAGAAATAAATCTCTTACCGCTTAGAGTAACTTATAAGCAATTAAAATAAAAAAAGAAAGCCAAACTAGACTATGCTTACCTCCCCCATTCACTCCCCAATGACCTCAGATTCTCTGCCAGCTGCTTCCATGTGGGGCAGCGGTGAAACCCCACCCAGCATTCTCTGTCCAGTGGGAAAATGCGTTCAGACTAGCTTGTCTGTCCTAATAATACATCAGGTCAGTTCAATACATTAAAGGATATCGCCATCCACTTAGCATGTTCCCAAGCACAGCCTTGCATCCCACTCATTCTCCCCTGATACCAGCTGCGTTTCAGCCTTCAGGTCAAATATGGGAGATTATTCCCATACGCAGAAAAAGACATTATTGACTTGGCCCAGGAAGTGATACTGCCGGATGGATTCATTGGTTTCCACCTTTACAAAGAGTATCTCAATCTTGGCTTCACACGTGAAGCTGCTGCCACCACTGCAGCCACTGTACCCCTGGTTTTCCAGGGCACCCTTATCCCCACAACGCGCATTTGGCCCCCACCAACACCACTATGTGGTTCAGTTTGAAGGGTTGCCCACTCATCTTCCCCTGTGGTGCTCCATCAGGAGCTGATGTAAGGCTTAGCCACATATGGCTCCAACCCCATCCTTCAATTTGAGGTCCCCAATGGGGCCGCTCGTCTCACTGGGCCTCAGGCATTTGTCACAATTATCCCAAATTATAACAAAATTTCCTTGTCAATTCCCACTGCACCATCATTCCCTATGCTCCTGACCACCCATTATGGGTTCATGTCAGGGGCAGGAAGACTATCTGCCCATCCTGCTTTGAGTTGGATCACTCAAAGCGTAAATGACCCTATCTTGATGCATCTTCTGGACCTGCGTTGCCTCCATCTGACCCTCAATATGTTACACACTCCACCACCTTTCTGGCATGGGGTATAATCCTTACCCCCTCCCCTAAAACCTGCAGCCAATGAAGCGCCTGCAGCTGCCAATCAGGCCCCTCCACAGCCAGTGCCAAATGCGCTTCAACTAATCAGGTGACATCTTGGATTATGGCTTTTATCCTACGTTATTCCTCATTCAATAGCCACAGCCCATAAATTCACTAAACCCAATTTATAATATGACTTAAATTAATTGGACTTTATTGGATGAAACTGATAAAATTGGCCATGTAAATGAAGAATTGAATACCCCAATCAAGGAATTTATACAGTCACAACACCCCATTCAGATCCCTAGGCATTTTTATGCCCCCTGACTGAGCGCCGCTGTGTTCTTCTCTGACCATAAGCTCACTGTTGCTACAGCTGAAAGCCTTGATAACACTAACATCTATAATATGACTGATTCATCAGTAGTGATAGTTGCTAAGGGTCTCCCTCGTCCCATTATTTCTCTGATCATTGCCTTTCAGGTCATAGATAACATCCTAAACCTCCACAAAAAAGCAAATGCCACCATCAAGAAACATGCTATTGCTTCACAGGCCAAGACAAATAACCCACGCCACCACAGCTCTATTATCCCAGCTTTTTTCCATCCATCTCATGTGAAAGACTGCCTTTCCAAATACCAAGGTGCAATTTATGATAAAGGTAAGTTTGACAACCAGATGGCCATCAGACAACTCGCTCCCCATGTTGCTGATCACCCCACACCATTGCTCTCAACATTGGCCTGCACACTTGCCTTTGATATGGAATCTGATTCCAAGGATAAGCCACCCAATCCCCTTCCCCTTCCGCCCTGGTGGGATGAGCGACTCATCACTGTCCCACCTGGTTGGTTGTATTCTTGTTCAGTTGTGTCTCTCTGATCCTTTTGGGCGGTTAATCACTCTGTTTAAGTAGGTCTGTTTGCTCATTTTTTAGCTTTTCAAGCTTTGGTAATGTCCATCCCTTGGTCAGCTTGCCTCAGTTAAATAGAAATAGAAACATATATAATAGTTATACATTCTGGTTTTTGCCCTCCATTACTATTTATTTAGTCTATATAATTTTCCATTAATCATTGTGGTGTCATCCTCAGGTCGTCCAACCTCAGTTAACAAAATAGAAATAATATAAAAATAAAAAACTGAAACTCAAGTCTATGATGAAAGTTAATCAGATAAGTTACATAACATTAATCAATGAAGATATTAAGTAGCATATGCACTATAATTTAGCCTTACCTGTCAATGAGATGTTAATGTAAAGAAGATTACTAAGGTAAAAAGTTCAAGAATAGCAGTTAAATTTATCAAGATTAGCTTATAATAATTCTTCATGTTCTTCATAACCTCAGAAACAAAAAACTTATCAATGTTAAAAAAATTAAACTTTATGGTTTTACTCAGGGTTAATTATCATCTTATGGTGATAGAGAAAAACTCTTAGCTTACAGTCAATAAGCAACCTTTATTTAGCACAAAATGCTTTTTGCATAGATTATCTATAGAAGATAGTTTACCTATAGACTTCTGAACAAAAAAGATATTGCAAGATATTAGTGCCAGTATATATAATTTAATTTACTCCTTTATGTTAGTAAGTTAAGTTCATGAACAATTACATTGCTTTATGATTATTCATTCTATAAATCTTACTAAATATCAAAGACTAAATTGGTATAGTTTTTTATTTAAGGTATTCCGACCAGGGGATGGACATTGCCAATGCTCAAACGAGCTAAAACTTAAAACTAAAATTAAATAAAGTTGAAAAGAGACAAAAAGATCCACTTTACCAATATGAAATTCAAACAAAACATACCAATTCTGAAGCAGAAACTGCTATACATCCATGGTGGTGGGTGAAGGGGGATTGGAAGGCTCTTCTTACTCATTTGTTGTGGACATGTTGTGGCACAAAGCTGATATCATTTGCGTGGGTGCATCATGGAAATGGGGGTCAATAAAACAAAGAGATGCTTGCAACTCAATGTTTGAGATGAGGAGGGTGTAAATATAATCTGCAAGTGTTTTTCACATCAAGGCATACTTTAGGTAGGGTGACGATGGTTGCAATGTTTTGTGGGTCTTGTAGGTCTTTGGGCTGAACTTTGCAACTTCTGCAAAATTTTTGATCTGTTGAATTTTCCACCTGATAGTACCAGAGATGGGCACTTTTCTGTTTTGGAAGCATGGTACTAGGTAGGATAGGAGGTGGCAGGCTCGTAGACAGTACTGAAACTCATTTTGCAACAGTTTTGTGGTTGGGCAACATTTGGGGGAATTCGCTGCCTCTTCAGCTAGTTGATAGTCACTTTTGAGTGGGGTGGCATCAGGGTGAGACGCATATTGGTGCTTTGGGAATTGGGCCACATAATTAGTATTGAGGTACATTTCAAATTGAGGGGCCCAGCCCATTTGGATTCAGGGATAAGCTCACCCAATTTATTAACCTCAACCAAATAATCCCATGAATTTTGGCTGAATTAGATTTGGTTGTTTGTATATAATTTATCTGTTGTGTTTTGCAGGAGGATGGTTTAAAACTTACTTTATTCCATTCTGGATCCTGACTGGTGGGTTCAGGAGAAGAGGTTCGTTGAGGTAAATTTGGGTTGGTTGATTAAGTGATTGCTGTGGCTACCACTTTGGGTGGAGGGGGGAAGGATAGTGCCCCATTTCAGAAAAATTTTATTGGATCAGCTATGGGATTATCATGCAAAGAGTCAGGTGTGGATGTCTTAGCTCATGAGATGGAGTGGTAGCTTTTTCAAATGGTCCAGTTTGAAACAGGTGGGTTAAATGGTGCACCCACCATCCACTTGAGCCAAAAAAGGATGGTCTGGGCAGAGAGGATATGGTGCGTGGGGGGATTGAGAGGTCTATTTCTGTTGATACTGGAAGAATAGTTGCAAAGGCACATGGGCCTGTAAGGTAAGTGGCTCCATTGGGAACCACAAATTGTATTATGGGATTGGAACCATATTATAATAATCCAGCAATAAATTCTTTAACTAAAATTTCAGGTGGTAGGTGGGTAGGGAGGCCTGCGAACTGAACCACAAGAGTGGTATTAGTGGGTAACTGGGTATGAGTAGTTGAGAGGGGGTGCCCTGAAACACCAGGGGGATTGTAGCTGCTAAAGCAAAATCAGCTTTACTTGAGAAGCCAAGATAAAAATACCCCTTTATGGGGCATAATTTGATGATGCCTGCAGGCTGCACAACAGCCTGGGCTAATTTGATAATAGGGTTTACCTATTTAGGGGAATAACTTAACATATTCAACCCAAAGGCCAAATTACATTTTGCTCTGGGTGAGCATAAGGGGTAACATGGCATCGCCTGGGTTTAGGTGAGATGTAAGGCTAAGTCCTTAGGCAGGACATAGTGTCCTGAAGAATTTGAAGGGCTAGCCAAGAAAGCCCAAGCATGTTTTGGCAATGACCAAAAAACATTAGGAGGTGGTGAACCACTGCCCCATGGGAGGGCAACATGCATAAAATGCATCAAGATAGGTAACTTAATGGGTGATGATGAGTGGGGCTGTGTTATAATATTGGCTATATGTGAGGGATATACCGAAGGGTTTTGACACAGAGTTCAACCCACTGAGCAGCTAGGATCAACGATATGAGGATCATTGCCCTGAAAATAAAAGAATAGACTTATAAAATAAAATGGAGCACTTGCTCCCACAACTCTTCTTTATTAATATATTTAGTACAGCTGATTCCCGCTGTTCCGCTAATGCCCAAAACTACAAAAACCTCCTCAACCTCAATCATCTCATCCTGCTTATATCGTAGCAACTTTGGATGATACCACTTACACGGCTTAGTAACTGATTCTGCCGTATCTCATTGGTTACGCCAGTTCTTCATTCGTTAATCTCATGATACCCAATTCGAGGCGATTTTCCAACAACCCAATATCACCTAATTATGAGGCGCACAAATTACCATTACTCATATCAATCTTGGCGGATCTAATCATCCCGCCCTCATGACCTATGGCTTATTGTACAGTCATACTGGAATCGCGACAGGCTGTTTTTACTAAATTTCAAATTATGATTGCACCAAAAGTGAGCAAATCAATAGAGAGATTTCTACAATGGTATAGTTCCATTCTTTTTCCTGATTTTCACTAAATAAATATGGTACCTATACTTTATTGCTGCTTAAAGCAATTTAATTTATACTTATCTTTATTAAGAGCACAGCATGTGGAAAAACTATTAAAATAAAATAAATTTCATTATACACCTCCCACTACTAAGTTATTCTACATTATTATAACTTATAATTCAATTGACTTCTAGACTATATGATAAGGGTATCTTCTACTACAGTTATCTAAGCTTTAGGTGCTTTATAAAATATCAAAATGATAATTATATATTCAAAGAATTCTAAAACACTCAAGATGAATTATGCTAACCTCAGAATCCTAATGAGTTAAATTAGAGATCACAATAGACTTGAATGAAAACATGTTATTTATTGATGCTAGAGATTATATTTTTTATCAGCAGTAGTAACAGTATGTACTTTTTTACTTCGACGCTAACTTGAGATTTAAATTATAAACGTGATTACTTTATGACTAAAGATACCCTAAAAAAGTTTAGATAATTTGACATATATACTAATAATTTATATAATGAAAAGTCGCATATAGACTATAAGATGAATCTTTACCCATTTAAAAGAATGCTCAATCAATGACAAGCTCTAGATAGATTTACAGAGTAGAACTCTTAATAAAAATTTTATGACGGTAAATTTTATCATAAACATTAGATAATTTTATGGCAAAAAGTCAAAAAGGCACTATAATAGTACCTATCACTAAGGTATAAACATCCACAAGGAAAATAGATTGAATAGAGTAATATATGTATATATTAGATCATACTAGAAATAAGCTTTCAGATTTTCATTGGACTAGGAAAAGTTACATTTTAGAAAAAAGAAGTACCAGTATACATTTACAAGGTAAAGCATCCCCTTTAAAAGTTTGAAGGCCTTAAAAATAATTTAGCGGCTTCCTTATATTTTTAATAATTTTTACCTGGAAGTAAAGGTACAGACTTGATCTCAACTGTAATCCAACTAAAATAAAATTTGATAATCTAGTTGTTTATTAATTTTGCGATTTAAGTCACCAAATTACCAACAGTTGCAAAAGTTTCCCCATGAGTCTGAATTTCTTTAGTTTTCATTTGTAAAAAAGGTTCTGTCAAGAGAGTGTCTGTAACTCTCTCATTCCCAGCAAGGTGATGTGGGATGCAAACCCACATTGCTAGGGAACTAGCCATTAAGAAAAAGAAAAGAAGACACCTCGAACAGTGCCTGTGCAACAGGTACCCCAGGCAAGGGTGTAGAGCGCAACATATAGTACCAGGTAAGTGAGGAACATAACAGCTTGAGTGGATCCCAGAGGGGAGTCCATAATCAAGTGTAACTTGGCGTCAGGGGGCTTGGGTGCCTCAATCTGGAGGGGACCTGGGTGGCCCAAGAGAGCACCTGGGATTTTGGTAAATTGCTTGATAAGGTAGTGGCCCACATAGTTGGAGACCTCCCCAAAGAGGTCTGCCACCAAGTTAGCCCAAGGAACCATAAGTAAAGCGTAAAAAAACGGGTATTTTTATTTTAAGAAAGTCAACTAACAAGAAATATTGGTCACAAAAACCATATTTAAAGTGGGCCGGGGAAATTCAGGTTCTGTGGAGGTGCGCCCAAGCCTTGACGCTCCAATAAACAGATGCTTCCATCCGTTTTCATAAAATACATTAAAAGTGCCTTCACTTAAGTAATCAATTTCAGCCATATTTTACCTAAACTTTTTAAAATCTCATAACTTGAATGGGATTTAAATTCCTGCTCACCAATTAACTGAATTGAACTGTCTTCTTTTGAAATGTAAATTGTTTGTTTCAGTGCCTGGGCCGAGATAAGAGGCTGGGCGTTTTGCACCCCATTAGTATCAACCTGGATATGCTTGGCTTGCACCCAGCGTTGATCTAAAGTGTGTTTCAGGTCAGGAAGAGCCTGAAGTTTCACCTTCTGGGCCTCCTGTCGCCCAGCCTTATCTCTAGCATCAGTTCCTACTATTATGTCATCCAACCATGACATTACCCTCTCCTCCTTCTTGGGCTCCACCCCTCCTCCAGGGGCATTTGCTAAAGAGAAGTTCTTATGTGCTAGTGGCAACTTCATAGCAGCAACGGCCAGCTTAGGCTGAGATCCTGCAGCCTCAGGGAAACGATTATGAAATGATTTGATTAGTTCTTGGGCATGTACACAATCCCATGCTGGCACCCAACTGTTCTCTGCTGCATCAAACCCTTTCCAAGATACCAGGTACTCAAGGCGTCGCTTAACCCGGCGGGAGGCTATTATTTCCTCCACTTCCCATTCTGGTGCCCCATCTACAAGATAAGCCTCAGGAGTCACAGGAGGAGGGCCCTCAAACAATGTCAACTTGCTTTAATGAAAAACGGAGAAGATCTGAAATGCGGAGGGAAGATCCAACTGGTATGAGGCATGTCCCACCTTTTTAACTACATGATAAGGACCAATCCTCTTTGGACCCAGCTTTTTGCATGGCTGCTTGATAGGGATGTTGCGATCATCAAGCATCACGAGATCCCCTTTCTTGTATGCTGGACCCACTCAGCGCTTTCCATCAGCATTCTCTTAATAAACCAGCATAGCTGCCTCCAAACTTGTGGACACCCCCTGATGGACCTTCTTGAGAATCTTAGCAAAGTCCAGCACCGCTTCCACTTTGGAACCACAGCTGGGCTCCATGTTAAAAGCAGGATTAAAGACATGGTTAGCAAAAAAGGGTGAACAACCAATTGATGTCTGCAAAGGGTTGTTGTAGCTAAATTGGGCCATGGGAAGGTGAGGAACCCAATCTGAATGGTCTGCGGTGGTGTAACAACGCAGAAATTGTTCCAAGCACTGGTTCACTCGCTTAGTCTGCCCATCTGATTGGGGTGATAAGCAGTTGAACGGCAGGGGCGAATCTGAAGAGTTATACACAACTAATCCCAAAAGATGGAGATAAACTGGGGTCCCCGGTCACTAATGATTTATTAAGGAACCCCATGAAGCGCAAATACATGGGTGGTGAATAGCCTGGCCATTTCAGCAGCAGTTATAGTTGTTCTGCAAGGAATAAAGTGGGCGAACTTTGTAAAGCGGTCCACCACCACCATGATTGCATCATACCCATCTGAGATGGGTAACTCCACAATGAAATTCACTGATAGGGAAGTCCAGGGCCCTTTAGCCTTTTGGACTGGTACCAGCAACCCTGCTAACAGTTGCCAATTGGGTTTCATTTGATTTCAGATCAGGCACTCTTTACAGTACCGCCCTACCTGAACAGGCAAGCCCTTCCAATTTTAAGTGCGTCGTATCAACTCCAAGGTCTTTGCTTTCCCAGGATGACCAACAGTAATTCCGTCATGATGGTCCTGGATGAGCTCCAGGAGCAGTGGTCCAGCAGGAACCCATAGGCGCCCTTGAAACCACACCATCTCATCCTTCATGTGATAACCCCTGGATAAGTCCTCCTGATTCAGGGCGCTCTTAATGAGTACAACAGCATATTCAGCTGATAACGGATGAGAAAGAACTACCTATCTAAACATATTATATTCTGCTGCATTTTCCAGAGGCATGAGCGCTGGCGTATGTACCATGGACTTAGGAAGTTGATACGAATCATACTCAGTGAGATCATCAATCAGGTGTTGTGAATCTCTACCTCCTTTGGATTGGGAGCCAAAGCAGGGTTGTGGCTCAAAGCATCCGCCAAACCATTCTCCTTGTCCTTGGTGAACTCATAGGAAAATGTAAATAGGGCAATGGTCTCATGCCAACGGGTGTGACATGGTGTTAGAACATGTGGAGCATGGTAGTACAATAAGGCTCATTGGTCTGTGCAAACCCGGAGTGGTTGGGAGGAGCCATTTAAGTGGTGACGCCAATAAATCAGCGCCTCCACCACTGCTAATAACTCCTTGTCATATACGGCGTAGTTTAACTCATGCAGAGACATTTTCCTAGAAAAATATCCCACTGGATGTTCAGACCCATCTTCACCCACCTGTAACAGGGCCACCGCAACGGCAAAGTTGGAAGCATCTGAGGACACAATAAACTCCTTGGCAGGGTCAACATGGCGAAGGATGGATGTGGATAACAAGGTGCACTTTACCGCTTGGAAAGCATCCTCTAAAATGGGGGGCCACTGAAGCACCTTGGCACCACTGGCCTTATATAAGGGAGCTGCCACCTCGGAGAGATTGGGTGTGAACTTCTTGAGGAACATACACATCCCCAAAAGCTTCAGTTCCTTGACAGAGGTGGGGGTAGGCCACTCACAAATAGCCTTCTCCTTGTCTGGAGTTATCATATGGCCCTGGTCAAAAACGACGTTGCCCAGAAAAGTAACCTGGGACTTGATAAATTCGCATTTACTAATCTTGAGGGTAAGGTAAGAGGCCCTCAATCTCTCCACTACTTGTCGAAGGTGTACCATATGTGACTCCTGATTGGGAGAGAAAACACCAGGATGTCATCCATGTAGGCATTCGCACATACCCCCAACAAGTCCCCCAACGCAGCATCAGTGCGGCGTTGAAAGATGGCAGGGGCACTCTTAAGCTCAAAAGGCATAACCCAGAACTGGAAAATCCCTTTTTTTGGTATGGAATGCAGTTAACCACTCCTGGCCCTTCTTTATCCGGATTTGATTGAATGCATTGAGGCAGTCCAACTTGGAGAAAACTTTTGCCTTTTTCACATAGCGTGCAATCTGGGAATCTAAAGGGATGGGATGGAGGTTAGGTACAGTCACATTGTTTAAATTCCCATAATTGACACACAGACGTAGAGTTCCATCAGCCTTCTCTACAAAGAGAAGTGAGGAGAAAAAAAGGGGAGGTAAGCTGAAAAATGGCACCCTTAGCCAACTGCTCCTTTACCCATACATCTAGACCTCTTCCTCCTGAACAGTCAATGGGTATATGGGGAAGAAATACGCACCAGATCCTCAGTGAGTTTAAATTCACAATCAAACTCAGAATGTTCTAGTAGCGTCTAGCTGAAGCTGCATCAAAAGAAGATGCCAACTCCTCCAAACAGGAAGGTAAGGAAAGTCTCACAGTGGGCTTCAGCAAAGGAGCAAGATATGGACTGGGAACATTGGGCCAATGGGGTAATTTGCCTTGGGCTTTATCCTCAGATAAAGGAACAATCAACTGGTGACCATTTGTCAAAGACAAGGATAAAGTGTTTTCTTTCAAATTTGTTCTGACGTCAAACTTCCGTTATCACTCAACACCCAAGATGATGGGAAACAAGAGGTTTCTGATAGCTTGAAACTGGTCAGACAATAGATAAGAACCTACCTGGAAATTGACTGACTCCATGATGTTCAGTGTGAGGATACCTTGAGAAGCCCCACCTCTAACCATACCACCTGGTGAGTAACTCAATTCAAGGTATTCTTCAGGGTTTTGGTCAATAAAATTATTTGAGGCACTAGTATCCACCAAAATAGTTGTACTGAACTTTCCATAAGAGGATGTAAGGGTAGCAGTCAACAAGAAATATCCAGAATGGGATTTATTCAACGCAGAAAATGCCATCAACTCACCAGAAATACTTCCTCTGGCTTGAACAAGCCATCAGGGTATGTTTGGGAATCATAGAAGGGGGAAGGATAGTGGGCCACTCTTACTACTGAGGCCACATATCCCACCACACCTTCTGCAGGTGCATATACATCTTTATATTTGTGACAAAGTTCCTTTTCAACTTCCTGAGAACCCTAATCATGGTAGTGGTCAAACGAGGGTTCTCAGGAGTAACTGATATACCAAAATAGGGTCCTCATCCAGACCATATGAGCAAATAAACGGTTCAGTTTGGGATAAATCGTTCACATTATAAAACGCGTTTTTTGGCTCTAACAAACCCACACTCATTCCAAGGGTTCGGTATGCATCGCTATCCAGGGCCATCACCCCCAAGCCCAGAGCTGATGCCTCAGCATGCACCTCAGAAACATGTTGGGGCGAAAAAATGATAACATAATCTTTTTTTGTTAAATTCAGGTTTGGACCCTCTGATGTTCCCAATTTCCGCCAAGCTGGGGAGGAAATCAGTGGGAAGCATCTCACGATTCAAGGAAATATCACTAGTTGAGGAAGCGATATTTATAGGGATGACCATGGGTGACATCATCGTGGCAAAATCATCTGAAACGTTTACTTCATTCTTGGGGCTAGACCCCTGTACAGTTTCAAATTTAGAAGAAGTAGAAGGATTAGAAGGATAAGATTTCCTCATTTCCAGAGGTGTGCATGACTTTTTGACTTCCGTATTTATATGATTCGATCTGATGATGGCCAAATTACCTGGCCCCTTCTGGGTTAGAACAGAGAAACTACCCCAAAGGGTTTTGACAAGATGATCAAATTTGGAAGGAGGCGACTGCCAAATTGGGGAGTTTCGCATTGATATGTCCAAGGTTGAATGGAGAAATGACGTTTTAACCTTGTAGGTTAATGGCAAAGCCTAGGCTTTTTCACAGAATTCACTTAAGTATACTTTCATCAGCTGACCTGCTTGACGCAGAGAAAAGAACTTGAAGAAGGAATGGAGGGATGCTTCATCAGGTCAATTCTGCTCCAAGACCTGTTCCAAACCCCCTATTGCTCGCCACAAGAGCAGCTGTGTGCGGAGTACCACAAAAACCCAGTCACCCACCTTGGGAGACAGCTGGGCCAACAGATCCACTCCTCAAAAAAGTGGACGTAAACTAGACGAACTATTTTTCTTTAATGAGGGTTTTGGCTCAAGTGAAGCTATGGCCTGATGAATTTCCGTTTAAATCTCAGGAGAAAGGTGGGGAATCATGACATTTGGATCACGAAAAGTCCAAGACCACACATCGTATGAGCAGGAAGCAGGAAGGGCACTTCCCAATTGGTAGTTGCAAGAATAATGCTGAGATGCACCAGTACAAAACCAAATGAGAAAACTGTGGTGAGCACCATCGTGGCAGTGACAAATGGCCAGTTCACCCAATTTACTAATAATGAAAGTCTCACACGGATAATTCTTATGCACGTATAATAAAAGGGTTGGTTGACTAATGTCAAGAGAGTGTCTGTAACTCTCTCGTTCCCAGCAAGGTGATGTGGGATGCAAACCCACATTGCTAGGGAACTAGCCACTAAGAAAAAGGAAAAGAAGACACCTCGAACAGTGCCTGTGCAACAGGTACCCCAGGCAAGGGTGTAGAGCGCAACATATAGTACCAGGTAAGTGAGGAACATAATAGCTTGAGTGGACCCCAGAGGGGAGTCCATAATCAAGTGTAACTTGGCGTCAGGGGGCTTGGGTGCCTCGATCTGGAGGGGGCCTGGGCAGCCCAAGGGAGCACCTGGGATCTTGGTAAATTGCTTGATAAGGTAGTGGCCCACCTCTCTCTCATAACAATCACTTTAGTTACTACAATTTGATTTGAACAGCAAATTTGAATGATCACAAACAGGAAAGATGGGGGACTTTAATAACAAAAATAATACAACATGGGCGAGTGTTGTGGCGAGCGGTGCGCTTAAAGGTGCAACTAAGGGCAAGAAACGCCTGGAGGGGGACCAGGAACCCAAATTGTAAAAATTGCAAACTCAGACACCATCTGGGTTTATGATATTTACTGTAAAGCACGCGCAATAAATGTACATATAATTTAACCAACCTTTGCCAAAGGTGGAGCATGGGATCAGACTCTGCCTTGGGGATGAGTCACCAACCCTGTGGGAGAAAACATGTGAGGCACAGCCCTCACTTTTCCCTCACGCGGTGTACGTAGCCACCAACAACATGGGCCACAGCTGGATTGACATTGGTTTTGGAACAGCCGATGAAGCCAATGCTGCAGCAAAAGTCTGTGTGGAAATTGCCCTCCTGAGGGCAAAAAAATTGTGCACACCGTGCGCCAGATGGAACAAAGCGAAAACTTTGTTCATCTCCTTTGACTCGCTCCCCACCAACCTTCCTCATAAAGTAATCGAGGAGGAGCTCTGCAAAGGTCTCATGGCCTACAGAGAAATTCAACAACTTGAATTAGAGCGATTTCGCTTAATGCCCAACCTGTGCACGGGCAAAGCTATTGCTGTAATCAACCCCTTCCCAGAAGTGGAAGAGGATTTATCCAGAATTCCCCGCACAGCAGAATTTCACTTTGCAGATTGGGGCCAGTCAGCTGCATTCTGAGTTACACCGGAACGCACACCGCCCATTTGCAACCACTGTGGCTCACTGGGCCACAAGGAACATGCATGCCCTGTGAAAGAGGGCTTTATGGAAAATGATTTTTATGAAGAAGCTATGGACGAAGATAATAAAAACTTCGCCAAAATGACTGATGGCCACCACCCATTCCGCTGGGTTGAAGATGGACTATACTCCATCATGGACCCAGTTACAAGTAAAAAACGTAAAGCAACACAAAAAGCCCGCAAGAGAGCAGCAGCTGAAGCGGTGGCACACGCGGAGTCCACCATTAACCCCGGACAAATTCAGGAGGATATTTTGGATATTCACCAAACCAACCAATCAGAACAATATGCCCAGGTCAAAAATTTTCACAGTAACTGGACTGAGCCTCAAAGTGTCATCAATCATGCACATACTGAGGAACAATGCAACCGCAATTTGGGCAAAAATGTGGTGCACAATGAAACAAAGTCAAACTTCAAAAATTTAAAATCCAATCAACAATACACATCAAATCAACATGAGACCTGTGCAGGAAAAGTTGACGCAAATGCAAAAAACCGCAATTCCCTTAAATCATTGGGTCAGATTAAGGGAACCAAACAAAGGCATTAAAAGAGCTGGAGTACAGACGCAGAGCATGGCCAAAATGAGTCACGGTGGGATAGGGCCAGAGGGCCCTCCCAACCGCTCCTGAGGCGCCGCGGGCACCTCAGTGTCAATAGGGATGCTAAACATCGCGGAGTCAGGGCTCATATGTCCCAAGCCAAAAAGCTGGCATTCCTATGAAAACCTCTTGTAGACATCTTGGCCATCCAATAAACCCACTGCCTACAAGGGGAAGAAGAACCCTGGTCAACCAGGGTCGCACCATTGCAATCAGTATGGACGTCTCACTATGGGGTGATAGTCCAAAACAACAAAAAATTTAAAATTACAAACTCATCATCACACTTGCACAGTCGAGTCCTGGTAGCAACAATCACATGCCAAGATGAAATAATTTCGATAGCATGTATCTATGCACCGTGCACTGCAACTGAGAGAAAACAGTTTTTTGAAAACATTTCTACTCTCACCCTCCCACCAGATATCATCATGTTAGGTGATTTCAACTGCTGGGATAACCCCAATACATATTGATGGCCTAATCCCAGGGGATACCCACCTAGACACATTGAATATTGTACAATGAAGGCATCTCTTAGCTTACAGAATGCTCTTTCCCCCAATTCACCAATTTTTCCCCACATGAAAAAACCCAACATATGTGAGGGAGTGCTCATATTGATGAGTCATATTGACCACATCCTCATCCCACAATCCCACCACTCAAAAATCTCCAAATTTACAACAAAAAAGATCAATTTTTCTGACCACCAATTAGTTACGGTGCAGTATGCGCCAACCCAATCTAAACACAGGTGTCACCTTGGAGAAAGCTTCACCCAGAAAATTTAAAATTGCCCAAGATATCTGACTGGGTCAAAAACAAGGCTACGAACCCAGAATTCACAGCCCCATTCACTTCAGATCCCATCAGAACATGGGAAAATTTTAAAAGGATTTAATTAACAAAACCTGAAATATTGCATCATTTAAGCACACCGTGGACATGGTCACAATCAAGCGTATCTTGGTGGAACTAGACACCTGGAAATAAATACTCTGAGATCTGGTTATAGCCCAAACTGGGGATGCAAATGGGCAGAAATTTCAGCCCGACTTAACAATCTCATCTTTGAACACCAACACAGAATCAAAGTATTGAACAAAGGTAAGTTCATAAGGGAAGCCTGTTCAACATACTTCTTCCACCAATTCCATTCCCATGGAAACCAGCCTGCATGCACACAGGTCCGCAAGACCAAAGGCACCGTGGCAACTGACCCTGAGGAGGTCAAGGCGGAAGTACACTGCTATTACACCAAATTATATCATAAAACACCAACAAATTCACAAAAATTAAAGAATTTATTTAAACAGCTGAGATACAAAGTACACCACCAAATTACAATATACTATCCCTTATTACACTGGAGGAGCTTTGGGAAACAATTCGCGGTGCACCACGTAGGAAATGCCCAGGGCCTGATGGGATACCCTACGAATTTTATAAAAAATATTTTCAACAAATCGCCCCCTCTTATTGGCGTCTATGAACCAGAGCCTGTTAGAAACACGCCTATTACCAGGAGGTCATGAATCCTATGTTATAACCTTGTATAAAAAGGGTGACAAGTTGGACCTGGCCAACTGGCGCCCAATTACACTCTCCAATACTGATACAAAAATTCTAACAAAAATTCTAGCAGCTAGATTAGGCGCAATTGCATCTGACGTCCTATCACCCAACCAGTTTGGGTTTATACCAGGGCGTTCAATATGGAACAACATTCACCCTGTTGCAAATACTTGCCAATCCAAAGCAACTGGTATCATGGTCTTCTTGGATCAGGAAAAGGCTTATGACCGTGTTAGCTGGCCATACCTAAAAGAATGTCTACATGCCTTCAAACTCCCACCAAGATTCATAAAATGGGAGATGCTCCTAACAGAATCTGCAACCATGGCTGTATGTGGCCCTGGATTCCTAGCAAATAAGATTAAACCACACAGAGGGCTCAAACAAAAGGATCCCCTCAGCCCACTGCTATATAATTTCAGCTTTGACCCACTCCTCCGAGTAACTGACTCACGTCTCATGGGGATAACCGCACAAGGACAACCAACAGTCAAGATACTGGCCTTTGCAGATGAATGCGTAGCAGGTATAGCAAGCAATGAAGATGCCCAACAGCTGTAATGCACTCTAGAGGAATACTCCAAGGTGAGCAATGCATCGCTCAACAAAAGGAAGACAAAAATCATCCTCTTAGGAAAATAAACAAACAATTGGGCCACAACATCAGAACCTCTTACCAACACTCGAAGAAAGGACCCAATCATGTTACCCTTTGCAACACCTCCCACCAACACTCCTGTCCGCCACCTTGAAATCTGGCTAGAATCAGGGGGATATGCTAATGAGACAATGGAAAGTAACCTGTTACAACGGGTATGCAAACGCGTAGCCTCCCTCAAGGGGAGAACCCCAGGACTAACAGGACGAGTTACAGTTGCTGACTCGCTCATCCTCCCAATACTGTGGTACCAGGCCCATGCGATAGCCTTCTCACCTACCTTTATAACCTCGATTCACGCGCCTATCCAGGTCTAACTGTGGCCTGGCTCTCACCCTCCTACACGGATGGAAACACTATTTGGCCCACGCTCAAGTGGAGACATGGGACTAATAGATTTTGAGAGCCATGTCAATCACATCCTAGGTACCTGGATAAAGGAAATCCTTGCTCCAGACCTCCCGCAACAACACTGGTCCAGAGCAGCAAGGACTAACTTTGCACAGGCGCTCAAATTAACCCACCACATAGTCCACCCAGACTATTTTCATACCTTGCCAAACATCCTACTGCAACAGGCCCGCATGGAACCTCCCCTCATTTCAAACATATCCTCCGAACTATCCGCAATATGGGATGGACCATAGAGAACATGGGTACTATACAGGGAAGGGGACGACCCAGCCCCCAATTCAAATTAAGAAACCCAGAAAACCACCCCCAGAGAGATATGCTCGCAACAACCCCAAACATAGCTAGGATAGAATACCTAGATATGTTGGACATTCCCTATGATTTAACCACACAGAAAGCAATGTGGAAAATGACACACCACCCACTCCTACAGCCAAGGATAAGAGCAAACGCCTTGCGCTGTCTGAGAAGGACCTATAGGATGGCGGACCGCTCCAACTCCCTCCACAAAACATGTGCAGTATGTGGAGGGGATGGATCCCTATATCACCGCCTAGAAACATGCCCCCCAACCAAAGCTATATGGCAGGAAGTCGCACGCCTACTCAAGATACAAAACGAACAGAATTCTCAATATCAAAGAGCATCTTTGCGCTCCAGATCGAGTCACCAATCCCATCTACCCTCCGCTCCCTAATAATACCCATTGCAATGTGGACTATACACACAATTTCATTAGATGCATTTAAGGGCATGGTCCCAACCATTCATGGGATTATCAACAGATTCCATGTCCACTTACTAGAGCACTTCCAAGCCTGGCTCTATGGATATATGAGACCAAGGCAAAAAGCGCTCATAGAATCATGGTTACCACTCTGGATCCTCCACACAGATCCTTTCCTTCACACCTGCTCCAAAGTAGGGGAAAACCCCTCAAAGTTGCGCACCAACCCCCCATACCTAGCATTCCCGCTGGCAACAGGGGTAACTTGAGTACCCTGGGGTGCACAATTTTTTATATTTGCTAGTTATTTTCTTAGTTTCACATATGTTCAGTAATGTCCGTCCCCTGGTCAGCTTACCTCAGTTAAAATAAAGGTAGTGGCCCACATAGTTGGAGACTCCCCAAAGAGGTCTTCCACCAAGTTAGCCCAAGGAACCATAAGTAAAACGTAAAAAACGGGTATTTTTATTTTAAGAAATCAACCAATGAGGAATGTTGGTTGCAAAAACCATATATAAAGTGGGCTGGGGAAATTCAGGTTCTGCGGAGGTGCGCCCAAGCCTTGACGCTCCAATAAACATATGTTTCCATCCATTTTCATAAAATACAACGAAAGTGCCTTCACTTGAGTAATTGATTGAAGCTATACTTTACCTGAACTTAAAACTTCATAACTAAAACGGGATTTGAACCCCTGCTCACCAATTGAACGAATCAAGCCATCTTCATTTGAAACATAAATCGTTTGTTTCAGTGCCTGGGCCGAGATAAGAGGCTGGGCATTTTGCACCCCATTAGTATCAACCTGGATATGCTTGGCTTGCACCCAGAGTTGATCTAAGGTGTGTTTCAGGTCAGGAAGAGCCTGAAGTTTCACCTTCTGGGCCTCCTGTCGCCCAGCCTTATCTCTAGCATCAGTTCCTACTATTATGTCATCCAACAATGACAGGTTCTCAAATAAGTATTTTGAGTTAAAGTAAGCCTCCTAAAATTCACCTACCAGTATTACTAGGTAGTTATTCTCTAAAAAAGATTCCTAATTTTACTACATATAAGAAACTATATATTCCCTACTATATATGGCAAAATACTTAAACTACTGTTTTGTATCTCACAACTAATAAGTTTTAAAAATATATTACCCTTCCATACTTAAGGGATAATTTATTCTATAAAATGTCTTCCTCTAACTTTTAAGTACAGGATTAGGAGTGCAATGAACCTATAATCTAATAATCATCCTGTTGTTCTATCATTCCCTTCAGTAATAGCGATCTTATTTTATGAGATAGTTCACTTAGTAACTTTAAAAGTTATTTTCATTTTTACATAGACTGAAAACAGAGCATCATGGTCTTTTATTACCAATATGGAGACCCACAAAGCTATTTAGAAATCATTCAAAAAGTCAAAATTAATATGATTCTAAAGAGATTTTTGTTAGGCCATATAAAGATGGAAATGTGCAGAAGCTTAAAGGGACAGGACTCCTCTGTAAGGGGTTACTACCATAGATTTCTCATATAATAAACAAAACTAAAAATAACTTGGTATGCAACGTCAGGTTAAATTTTTTGTAATAACCTTAAAAATTGTCTATGGGAGAATATAGGGGAACACCTTATTTATACTTTAAGAGGCACATGCCAAGAGCATTAAAATCGCTTAGAATTCACCTGAAAGATTTATTTTTAAGTATTTATTGGCACATAATCCAAGACCATAATTTGGGACAGGTACATTATTTTCAACAAAGAATTGAAAAACTCATGACATTACCCTCTATTCTTCCTAGGTATGAGGGGAGAAAATGGGCGTCCAGGGTGAGGGTTCTTGTCTTGGCGCACAGTACTTCAGGAAGGAGTAATTGGGGAACCCCTAGCCTGCACAACCAACAAGGGATGGAAGGAAGTTTCCAAGGAAACTCTGTTTCATTATGCATACCCCTTGCTACTGGTAAGGTCATAGAAGGCAAGAAGGGAATGGGAGAATGGTACATTGCACTTTCCGCCTATCTAAAACTCCTCAATAAACATAAACATATACTTCAATAGTCTTCCCCTAATTTGCTGGAATCTTGGGATGCGTCTCAACATATCCTGTCCTTCTTTCACCCAATTTTATTAGGCCTTGCAAGAAATCAACCAATTTATATAATGTAAGGAACTAAGCTCACCCCTAAGGGCTATTCCCACAGTTTCTATAAGCATAAAAACAAGAGCCAAATATCATGTAACATCATGTTTATTGATGGTAACTATTAAAACAGGTAGTGGATGAAAAAGCTTATGATAGAAATTATACCAAAATGAGGACTAGGCCAAAAGCATTATTCTCATTTATATTCATTCATAGAATTTAGTCTTTTAAATATTGAAAACTGATCTTATAACAGAATTTAAGCACTCTATGAAACTCCCACCTTTGAAGTGAAATAACCATGAAGTTGTGTAACTGTGATTGATTAATAATATTAACACTGACCTACACCCTCTTTTATATCATATCTCCTTTTGTTGGTTATTTACTGCAAATTGATGATACAGTAATAGGTAGTTGAGCTGCTCAAAGGGGCTGTTTATCCCTAACAACTCTTTTCATTTAGGTTTCTTCTGGTATCCTTTACTTAAGCTTAATAGAAGTAATCAGCTTCCAATAATTTATTGATTTAACTAGAATAACAAAAATTCTCAATTAATCTAAATTTTTTGAACCTTCTAAAGAAATGCATCCTTATCTATAGACTAATTTTTCAAATACTTAATTAATCATAAAAAATTACTATAAGAAATATATATTATAAACTCAAATGATATGTAACGACATATTATATTACAAGTGCTTTTAATGTAACTTTTAGTTTTCAGCGTCTGTTAAGTACTATCTTCATAGACCTGAGAACTACCTTTGCAGTAATATCCTAGAATTATATTTCTTATTCTAAATTTTTGAGAATAGCCTTAGGCTAGAAATACCTCAAGCACCCTTGTAAAGCCTTTATAAAGCTTTGCTTAAAAGGCTCTACTTTATTTATTAAATTAACCTTGCTACTTTATACACTGCAGCATCTTTTGATTGTTCCTTCTTATATTATACCAATATATTATCAGAACCTATCATAATGCTACAATCCTAGATTTAGAAAATTTAACTATCTATTATTATCCTTCTTTTAATGTCCGTTTCTTTAACATTTTTTGTTTAAATCTACCAATACCATTTCTAGTTGAACTCTTTTCAAGAGGCATATATAGATTAGAGATGCGCCATATGTAAGCTCTAATACTAGTCTACTCTTACCATAATAAACCCATAAAATTCAAATAACTAGCCTTTCACACCTTTACTAATTTACAATCTTAAAAATAAGATATTTCTAGATTTTATCATTTTTTACTTTTGATCTAGTTCATTACTGTAGACACCTAATGACTGAAAGCAACTTTTCTACTTGTATTTATTAACTTTATTCTTCCCTCTAGTTATAACTCTTTATATCCACCAACCAATGTTTCCTAAAATGTATGACTATGCGATGATTCCAAACAATTGAGATGTGTCATTGAGCATTTTTTATTTGAATATGTATTATAATCATATGAAGTGTAATATATTTGATAAATAATATAACATCCTTTTTGCTAAATAATATAAAGCAGACTATAAATTGTATTAGATACTAGTCAAACCTCAAGGTTAGTATATAATTACATGTTCAGGCGTTTTGGTTATAATGGAAGACTATATTTATTGTTAGTTTGTGGTATCCAAACGATAAAGTCCTTCTTGCGTCCAATCATATTATGCTAAAACTCCTGATGTACTATAAGTTATTGGCTGAGTATGAGAGAGAATATGACGTTAGATAAAGCAGACTATTTTAATCTCTGTCATTCCTTCATTATGATAAGTTTTTACACTTATGTATTAATGTTCCTAGCTCTATTATTTGCCTTGATCACAATATTGTTTGTATTAAAATTATGCTTAATATGAAAAAATTCTAGTCATTTTTACATCCCCTGAAATATAAGACAAGCTGGAATAAACCTTAATCAAAGTAGTTAACAACATATTAAGTGTTTAGGCTTCTGATAATTAAATGGCTGGTATACCACAAAATTCTTTAAAATTTTTTTCTCCCTATAGTTTTCTTCACCAGCCTCTTGTACAACGGCACCATAATATTTAAGTCATTGTTGATATAAGTAAGCTTAATGTATCATTGAATTGTGCCACTCCATATCAAACTGAAACTAATGGCTAAGTAAAATATAGATGAATTTGGAATGATGATTAGTTTATTAACTACTTTTTACTTTTTGGTATTAGCTTATACTATGCCTTTTAGCCTTGTTAATGTCTGTAACAGCAAAGATGCTTTTTAGTCACATTGTGATTTTATAACAAAAGAAATTAATACAAGTTCCACAATATTTATAAAAAGATTGAGGTGGGTCAACCTTGGGACAAATATACCACACTGAGAATTTTTCTACAAGTACTGGTTTTGAACATGGAACCTGCACTAGGGTGGAAGCAGTTTTACCTGCCAGGCAACCAACCTTTAGTTCCACAATATTTATATATATTAAATGAAAACATATACATACTTATATACTTCTTATATGAAAAAATTTATTACATATAAAATTTTGATTAAGAAATAGCAATTTTTTAGAATCATATATGTACTAATAACTAATTTTTAACCAATATACACTCAGGAAAAAGCATTAAAAATTTGTATTTTTAATAAATAAATAACTGTATAGCTATATATATCACCTAATTCTTAAGATTTTTTTTGTTTTATTTGTCTTCCTCATTACTTTTTTTCTGATTAAAACCAATGAAAAGTTTGTTTCTCTCACTTATCGTTGTATTGTAGTTTGAAATTTATTAAAAACAGCTCCAATCGTCATTGCCCTATTCAAGTTACCTATGCCAATGCATTTGATGTATGATGCCCTCATGTGGGGCTATATTGTACCACCTCCTAATTGTAAGTCCCGATTAACATCCCCTGGTCATTGATTGGTCCATTTTTCCATTCCTGAGCAAGAAGGTATGAAGAGGATGATCATACCCCTCATTAATCAGAGTGATCTCACTCATATAGTAGATGATCTCCAGGTAATAGCCCTTCTGCTTCAGATCCTGCTACTGATACCCACACTTATATCAGCAGAACTGTTATGAGGAATCAGTGAAATCTGCATTGAGATTACCAAAATAAAATCAATCACAACTAATTCGAGTGGCAATCAGCCCAATGCTTAGATTTCAAATGGTCAAAAAGGTATGAAGACCGATCTATCAGTCAGAATGCCCAACTGTTGAAATTCAGTTAACACGTTGATTGAAAAAATACACCCTCCCAAATCCACTGGGCAGCACCCCCAATGGGCAGATAATAGCATTGGACACCATCAATGAGGTTTCAAAGCTTCCTGCCAGCAAATTGGGTGTTGCGCCTGATGCAATGCCACTGACCAAAATGAATGGCCCAGCAACTGAGCATGGGCAGGTTGGGCATCCCAAACTTGTTCCCAACCAATTGGGACCACCCCTATGTGGGGTGGTCTTGGGGGATTCCCGCCGCTCATCAGCCCAAATGCTCACACCAACTGTTAGAAATGTAGTCGAGTGTTAGTTTAGACATTTGAGGTCAAACTGACAGTGACTCAGTCAGCCAAATTTTGTGATGTTGGTTCCCAGGGAACTAACCTGCCCATTCCCAAATAATTTGCCGCTTAGGTCAAATTTTCAGGAACTGATACTAGCTTGTTTTCCCTCAAAATTGACAACTATACAATCAGGCGCATTGCACTGAGAAAACTGTTGGTTGATTCTCCTTCCTTAAATTTTACAATAAAAACAACCTCCCCCAAAACCCCATTTTTATATGTTGAAAATTAAGCTCCCTTTCAGTTCCATATTCGTCATACCAGCAGCAGTGCCTCTGGCATTCTGGTTTGCCATTTGGGTGCTCTGGCATCCAGGCTGGCAGGCCAGTCTAATTCTTACTTGCTGTTCCCTGACATAACTGACCAACCATTAATATCTATCAATTCCGCCTTTCTCGTAGATATTGGCGCAGCAATGGCCCCTTCTTTCCAACTGAATCAGGTCGTAAAGAAGATTATCCCTGCCCACATTAGTCCCATCCCACTCAGAACTCCAAACCCATACCCCATAGTTGCCACGGATATCTTGCCCATGTCAGTAGGGTCTGACATCTCAACTTGCATGAGTTTGCTCCCCAAAGCCCGGTAGATTCCCAGCTGTTGCCCTTCAAAGGTGCAATTCCCATGGAACTGAAACCGATCATTGTCAAAAATGAGGAAGAGGCTGAGGAAGAGGCTATCCTGGTATCCCAGAATTTGCGACGTTCCATCCAATATCTTGTGGCTGGGAAAGGAAATCTGGCCTACGAGTACAGTTGGGGCAAGGCGCACAACTGCGCAAATTTCATACTCCTGGTTGAAGCATTCACATATCCCACCCTGAGGTTCTCCGTTCCCCTCCAAAATCTACATCAGTAGTAGTGATCAAGTTACCCAAGGCGCACAAGAATGTGGCCCTCATACGGTTTCCCAGTGGTGAGGCCCTTCCCTTGGAAAAAGGAAAAGGTAATGTAAGTCCCGGGGAACGTCCTCTGGGCATCTATCAGGCCATTTTTCTGTTCCCAAGCAAAAAGGTACCGAAGAGGATAATCATACCCCTTGTTACTTGGAGCGGTCTTGCTCACATGGTAGACAATCCTTGGGTAACAGCCCTTCCACTTCAGATCCCACTACTGGTACCCACACTCTCATCAGCAGAACTGTTACAAGGAATCAGTGAAATCTGTGTCAAGATCACCAAAATAAAATTGATTGCAACTAATTTGAGGGCAATCAGCACAATGCTCAGACTTCAAATGGTCAAAAAGGTATGAAGACTGATCTATCAGTCAGGATGCCTGACGATTGCAATTCAGTTAACATGTCAATTAAAAGTTTCCAACCAAATGGGTCCACCCATATGTGGGGTGGTTTTGAGGGATTCCCGCCGCTCATCAGCCCAAACGCTGTCACACCAACTGTCAGAAACATAGTCAAGCATTAGTTTGGATGTTTGAGGTTGAACCAACAGTGACTCAGTCTGCTGAATTTTGTGACGTTGGTTCCCAGGGAACTAGCCTGCCCATTCCCAATTAATTCGCCGCTTAGGTCGAATTTGCGGGACCTGATCCTGGCTTGTTTTCCCTAAAAAAGACAACTATTTAATCAGGCGCATTGAACTGAGAGGATTGTTGGTCAATTCTCCTTCCTTAAATTTTCCAAAAAACAACCTCCCCCAAAACCCCGTAGTTATATGTTGAAAATTAAGCTCCCTTCCAGTTCCATATTCTTCATACCAGCAGCAGTGCCTCTGGCATTCTGGTTTGCCATTTGGGTGCTCTGGCATCCAGGCTGGCAGGCCAGTCTAATTCTTACTTTCTGTTCGCCTGACACTAATGTTTTTTGGTCATTGCCAAATTTTGCTTAGGCTGGATTATTTAGCACTCCAAATTCTTCAGAATACTATGTTTCGCCTAAGGACTTAGCATTACATCTTGCCAAAACCAGGCGTGCCACGTTGCCCCCTTGTGCTCCCCCAGCAACAACATGCAATTTGGCCTTTGGGTTAAATATGGCAATTCGTTCCCCTACTCAGATAAAGCATTTGTTGAATTAGCTCAGGCTGTTGTGCAGCCTGCAGGCTTCATCAACTTCTGCCCCTTAAAGGGGTATTTTGATCTTGGCTTCTCAAGTAAAGCTGATATTGCAGTAGCAGCTACAATCCCCCTGGTGTTACAGGAACCCCCCTCCCAACTACTCATATCCGGTTGCCCACTGATACCACTCTTATGGTTCAGTTTGCAGGCCTCCCTACCCAACTACCACCTGAAACTTTAGTTAAAGAAATTATTGCTAGATTATTAGAATATGGTTCCAATTCCATATTACAATTTTTGGTTCCCAATGGAGCCAATTGCCCTACAGGCCCCTGTGCCTTTGTAACTATTCTTCCAGTATTGTCATGTACCAATGACGTTATTGTGGGTGTAGAGGCTAAAGACAAGGCTGGGCGCCAAGAAGCCCAAAAGGTGAAACTTCAGGCCCTTCCAGACCTGAAGCATACCATGGACCAGCGCTGGGTGCAGGCCAGGTATGCTCAGGTTGGCCTGGAGGAGGAGCCTAGGGCCCAGCCTTGCAGCAAGGCATTCGCGTTAAAATGGACGTCCTTTGTGCAAAGCAACGACGGTTTAGTTCAGCTTTTAGGAGAATAGGGTTCGAGACCCGTTCAGTTTTCACCATTACAAGTTCAGGTCAGATCCTCCTTCAATCAATTACCTGGATAAAATCGATTTCGAAGTATGAGGTTTAGTCAGATGGGAAGTTGCGCCTATTGGTGCATCAGGGCTTTGCACCCCTTCCATCGCCCCAAAATTTCCCCAAGGTTGTTTAAATATGTTCATTCAAGACCAATGTTCCCCATTGGTCATTTTTCCATTAAAATAAACCCAATTTTTGCACATTTTTTATGTTTTTTCCAGTTAACCTGTGCATGGACCTCTTCGAGGAGGTCTCATGATATATTAACCAGTTGATTGTAACAATAGTAAGACCTTCTTTCGGTGCTCTGTTGGGCTGCCCAGGTTCCCTCCATCCTGTGCCGCCCCCTACTGCTCACTCCCAGCACCCCGTTGTTTCAGTTGGAGGTTTACCACTGTGGATAACTACTTTCACGGTTAGATTCTCCAGCTCCAGCACCATCTGCAGGGCATTAGCAGTTGCCCTTATATTGGCTGGTTTCCTGGCGTTGGCCCTGTGCATTCTGCACCGCCACGCTGGGAAACGGAGAGTTACAGATACTCTCCTGACAAGTATCAACAGAAATAACCCTCTTAATCCCCTCTTGCACCATATCACCTCTGCCCAGACAATCCTTTTGGGTTTGAATGGATGGAGGGCGCCTCAATTGCCCTACCTGTTTCAAATTGGACCATTTGAAAAAGCTACCCCTCCATCTCATGAGCTGTGGCATCCACACCCAACACTATGCACAATAACCCCATAGCTGATCCAATAAAGTTTTTTAATGGGGCACTATCATTCCCCCATCCCCCTAAAAGTGGTAGCCACAGCAATCACTGAATCAACTGGCTCAAAATTACCTAATGAACCTCTTCTCTTGAAACTACCAATCAGGAGCCAGAATGGATTATATAATTCTCCAAACCATTCTTCCAGCCAAACACAACAGAAAACCCATATGCAAACAGCCCAATCAAATTTAATCAAAATCCATGGGATTATTTGGTTGAGGTTGATAAATTGGGTAATCTTATCCTGAATCCAGATGGGCTGAACCCTTCCATTTGAAATGTGCCTTAATACTGATTATGCAGTTCAATTCCCAAAGCACCAATATGCGCCTCACCCTGATGCCACCCTATTGAAAAGTGACTATCAATTAACTGAAGGGGCAATTGCTTTCCCCTAATGTCTCCCAACCCATAAAGCTGTTGCAAAATAAGTTGCTTTACTAGCTACGGGCCTGCCACCTCCTATCCTACCTAGTACCATGCTTCCAAAACAGAAAAGAGCCCATCACTGATACTATCAGGTGGAAAATTCAACAGTTCAAAAATTTTCAGAAGTTTCAAAGTTCAGCGCAAAGACCTACAAGACCCACAAAACATTGCAACCATCGCCACCCTACCTAAAGTATGCCTTGAGGCGAAAAAGCACTTGCAGATTATATTTCCACCCTCAGCATCGCAAAAATTAAGTTGCAAGCATCCCTTTTTTTATCTCAACCCCCATTTACATGATGCACCCACATTAATGATATTAGCTCTATGCCGCTACATGTCCACAACAGATGAGGAAGAAGAGCCTCCCAATCCCCCTTAACCCCTGCCATGGATGGATAGCAGTTTCCACTTCTGTTTTGGTTGGTGTGTTTTGTTTATAATTTGCATAGTTTGAGTGGATCCATCTGTCTCGTTTTGACTTTATTTTATTTTAATTTCATGTTAAATCTCTTTTGAGTATTGGTAACGTCCATCCCCTGGTTGGCATAATTTAAGTGAATAAAAATAAAATCAATGAATAGATTTTATAATTTTTGCTAACCTAATTTAAAGTTTTGTAAAGTTACTAGCTCCTTCTATTGCGTTGTGGTAAATAAATGAAAAGTCATATTTCATTTTTGGTTTTCTGGGTAAATTTGTTTCTAATTTGTAAACAATAACAATGTCATCCTTTTCTATACTGTTTCATATTTCTCCAGTACCATGGATTTTTTAAAAAATGTGATCAATGTGGGAGTAAAAATGATGCCCTAGTTACTCTAACTAACCAACATTTGGAATTTAATTTAAAATCGAACTTTTTATACTGATGAAATATTAGTAGTACTCAATCACTGCACTAGTATCTTGAAGCATATATATGCAATAGTTTATAGTTATTCTTCTATTGCATTTATGCGCAAAGTATTATCTGTGACTACATAATTATAGGACAAATCAAGCTGTCCATATGAGAATAATAAATATAAGATATTGCCATTGGATACCTTAAGTGACTTCTCATGTATTTTGTTTTCTGTCATTGCAAAATTTTGACCAAAAAAACTTTTCTTTCTCGTTGCAAACACTTTTACAACCTATTCAATTCAATACTAAATCTAGTTTGATAATCTCACAGAGGAGATTAGTCTGCGCCCATGTCAGGGAGCAGTTGGGCAAGCAAGGTAAGAGGAGCAGGTAGAAGGCCCGCGGCCTCCAACGTTCAAAAATGCCCTGGAGAATCTGGTGGAATAGACAAAAATCTCAAAAAACCAGTGGTCACAATTTCCCCAGAGATACTCGCGTGGCAAGCACAATGCAACCAGTACATCAACACGCCACACTCCCAGCCACTTTCGTCAGTTAATTCGGAGTCCATGTGTATCTGGATATCAAAAAATGGCCTTATGGGAAAAATTTTGTGAATATGTACACAAAATTTTCCTGACCGCAGTGTATGTTGCACCTCACTCCATGTCACACAGTTGGCTGGACCTAGGTTTTGAAAGCAAAATACCAGCAGATGAGGCTGCAGTGGTGCGCATAGTGGTCGACCTCCCCAAAGGGCAACAGGTCATCATAAACCAAATGCACCATATGGACAAAATCAAACCAAATTTTCCTCACGTTTGACTTTTTGCCTACTACAGTAAAATGTGACATTTTGGAGCAACACCTGAAAGATGGTCTCACCATATATGGCGAAATACAATCTTTTGAAATGCAATGCTTCATGCTGATGTCACACCTGTGCACCGGCAAAGCCATTGCAGTTCTGACCCCAACTGAGGAGACCGTGAAGGACCTAAACCAGATCCCGCACTCCACTTTTATTGATATCGCAGGGCATACCACCCACCCATTCTGGGTAACCGTGGACAGCGCGCCCCCCATTTGCACCCAATATGACGCATTCAGCCATAAGGCGCATGCATGCCCCATCAAGGAGGGCGTCACATTCCAAGAGCACCCCTCGGCGGCTATGGCCAGCGGAGAGGCGCACTACAAACCAACTGCAAGCACCAAGGAGGCTTTCCAGTGGGGAGCACAAGGCTGCTACCTATTGGTAAAGCCCATCTCCCCGCAGGAGCAGAAGAAGGCCAAGCAGGCCCATAGGGCTGCAGCCAAGGAAGCGGCCAAGGCCACCACCGCCATCCCACACTCACAACGCCAGGAGGACATGGAGACCTTTGCGGCAGAAGTAACTTGGGAAGCCATCACCCAATCAGATTGGGAAGCCCATGCTGAGCGGGCCACTCAATCTGAGGATCTGATGGGAGATTTGATCTCACCCAATCGCTGCACCCAAGCTCCAGTCAAAACTGACTTGGGACCTATCCCAACTGAAAAAATTTTTTTGATCCGCTCGACGGTGCACTGAACTCATCCGCACCGCAAAAAATTTGTCTGACGTCAGGAAAACAAAAAGTGAAGGCCAAAGCCAATGCGACTCTTTCCACAAAAATTAACAAAAACCCCGATAGCGTTGCTGCTAACACCCACGCTGCTGTGAAAGCCCGTGGGGACCTTGAAGAGGCTGGTGGGCCCAGGGGCCCACCCCTCGCACCTAAGGTGTGATGGGTGAAACCTTCACTTTAGGGATGTTGAATATCGCCAGACTCAAGGCCTCCCTGTCCTGGGCTAGGAAACTGAGTTTTTTACAACACAATTTACCCATGGATATCCTGGCCATCTAGGAGTCCCACTGTCCATGAGGTTCCAAGGAAGCTTAGAAAACAATGCTCCTCCCATCCCTATCCTTTTGGTTGAAGCACTGTGGGGTGCTAATTTGGAAAAATAATTTTTTCAAATTCACATCCTCAGAAACATTCCTAAATGGCTGAGTGCTCATCATCACCTTCTCGTGGGCTGAAATTGCACATGCAATCATCAATATCTATGCCCCAAATGGTGCACATGAGCGTCAGGAATTTTTCTCATTGGTCAAATCCCTCCCGCTACCCCCTGATTCTTTCCTAGTTGGCGACATGAACTGTTGGCTAACCTCACCAATGGACCGGTGGCCTCCCTCACCCCACACCCCACAGGGTCACATAGAACTATGCGTTCTAAAAGCCACCCTTGGGTTAATGGATGCACTGCTGCGACATGCCCCACTGCTTGAAAACATGATGCATCCCCACGTCCACAACAGCCAATTAAGGTCCATGACCCGCATCGACCTTATTCTAACACTGGCAAAATTCCAACCCCACATCTCCCACTTCAAAACAATGAAAATGGAATTCTCCGACCACCAACTAGTCTCAATAACCTACCACTTACCCATCACAGTTGCAAAGGCCCCACATTGGTGCACAATCCGCCCCCCAAGCTTGCATCACCTGGATTTTCCACGTGGGTGGAAGAAGCAACTTTGGCAAAATCGTTTGTTGCACCATTTAGTGCAGAACCCATTTCCACATGGGCAACTTTCAAAGAGGACACTATCTGCCACTATCACCATCTCTCCTCCAGACGCTCACAAGCCACATCGGCAGTTATCTCGCGCACTCTGGCGGAATTGGCCCACTTGGAGTCCAACATTTCCAGCCACAGGATACAGCCCTGTTTGGGGCCAGAAGTGGGCGGAGGCAGCCACCCACCTCAACGCACTCAAAAGGCAACACAAATATCGGGTTTGTGTCTAATACAGGGCCACACGCATCACTAAAGGCGACAAGTGCACCGCATACTTCTTTAAAAAAAATTTCACACCACACTAGAGCGTGGCCTGCACACAGGTGCAAAGATCGGATAATTCCATTGTGGACACACCAGCCGAAGTGGTAATCAAAATGTAAAATATTACTCCAAGTTATACTGAGCCAAACCAATTCAGCCAGCTGAAATGGCGGAATTTCTCGACTGAGCTCATATCTGCACCATTTTCTGATACCCATAAATAATGAATTTAATTACTCCGAACAAATTATGGACAGCCATTCACGGTGCGCCAAACCAAAAATGCCCAGGCCCAGATGGCATTCCATATGAGTTCTACAAAAAATATTGCAAATATATATCCCCATTGCTGCTAGCCTCACTTAACCAAAGCCTGTTGGAAACGCGCCTCCTACCAGGAGGACATGAGGCCTTTACTGTCACACTCTTCAAGAAAGGGGATAAGCTTGACTTAGCCAACTGGCGCCCCATTTCTCTAACAAACACAGACACCAAAATTTTAACAAAAATCATGGCTAACTGTTTAGGGACTGTAGCATCTGCCACCATCTCCCCAGAACAATTCGGTTTCATCCCCAGAAGGTTGATTTGGGATAACGTGCACTCCGTGGCTAATGCATGTCAGTCCACAGCCTCTGGGGCACTGGTATTCTTGGACCAACAAAAGGCCTACGATAGAGTAAACTGGGAATACCTAAGGGCCTGCCTCCATCAATTCCGCCTACCCCCCGCTTCATAAACTGGGTAATGCTGCTCACAGAATCTGCAACAATGGCAGTGCGTGGCCCTGGCTTCCTAACGGAGGTAGTCCGCCCTCAAAGGGGCTTGCGACAAGGGGACCCCCTCAGCCCACTCTTATACAACTTCAGCCTTGACCCACTACTGCGAAATGTGAATGCCCAACTCACTGGGGTCCATGTGCTGGGCCAAGCCCCAGTCAAGATGATGGCATTTGCAGATGATTGCGTGGTGGAGGTGTCTAATAACAAAGATGCACGTGCGCTTGAAGCCCTCATCCAGGAATATTCCTGGGTAAGCAACGCGGCACTGAACGCCTCCAAAACCAAAATCATCCTCCTTGGTCAGTTTCAGAACTGCTGGGCCCCAGCAATTAGTTCCCAACCCGGCCCATCAGCTCGCCCATGTCCACGCCTTACTAACTCAACACACACTGCTCCACTGGTGCTCCCCTTCATGCCACGTCCTACCATAGGACTGGTGCGCCATCTGGGCGTGTGGATGGAGGCAGGCGGATATGCGTCAGCAGTAATGGAGTGCCGTATACTGGACAGCATGACGAAGCAAATCGCCTCTCTCAGAGCCCACCCTACTACCCTCACTGACAGGGTTGTTCTTGCCAACTCTATGCTCCTATCCAAAGTCTGGTTCGGAGCCCACGCCATCCCCCTTCTCCCCAAGCTTCTTCAAATCCCTGTATGCTTTGCTGCAAGGATGGCTTTGGTCAGGCCGCCCTCCACCAGTACGGCTAGAGGTCATGTTTGGCCCCCATCATCAAGGTGGCATGGGCCTGCTTGACTTCAAAGCCCATGCTGCCAAGATCCTGGGCACCTGGATTGCGGCCGTCACTGCTCCTACACTCCCATCCCAACACTGGTCCTACGCGGCCCACTCCAACTTCTCCCAAGCCTTGGGCCTCAACAATCCATCAAACCCCCACTCCCTGATAAAATACCTCGCATCACACACATCGGCCACAGGTCCTCACGGGACTAAAACCCACTACAAACGAATCCTACTCTCCATGCAAAGCGCAGAGTGAAGAATTTATATTAGCGGACATACAACCCAAAGAGGCCACCCCTCTCCTCAGTTCACACAAGAGGTACAGGGGCTACCCATCCATGATGGCGTGATCCCCATTTGACCCCATGTCCTATCCAGGGTGGACTACCTGGACATGATGGACATCCCTTATTCCACTGAGACCCAAAATACTATCTGGAAATACGCACACCATCCTCTGTTGCAGCCTCAAGTCCGCTCCCATCTGTGGCGCTGCCTGAGGCGGGTGTATCATACAGCTGAGCGCTCTAACACTTTACACTCATCCTGTGTCGTGTGTGGCCAGTATGGAACGCTGTTCCACCGCCTGGAGAAGTGCCCCACCTCTAAAGTGATATGGCGCGAAGTTCAACGTCTGCTGGGCCAGGATCAAACGCATCCCTTCAGTCTGTCAAGAGATATGTTTGCTTCATCAATGGCCTCCCCCTCCCACCCTCCCTCCGTGCTCTGGTGGTTGCAATCGCCATGTGGACTATCCACACGATTGTCTTGGATGCCATCGCTGGCTGCATCCCCACCCTCCCAGAAGCTGTCCACAGATTCTGGTCTCATTTGGTGGACCACTTTCAAGCGTGGATGTTTGGATACCTCCCACTGTGTTGCCGACAGCTGGTCTCCTCCTGGTTCCCAGTCTGGTTCATCAAATCAGACCCCTTCCTCCACACGTGCTCAATAGTGGCTACGGCCCCTTCACACGTTCCCTCCCCCTCCCCATAAGTGGCGTTCCCGCTGGCAACAAGAGATAGCATCGCTTCTCTGGGGTGCCTCCCCTGGTACTAAGTTTGTCTTTCATGAGTCATATTCAGAAGTGTCCATCCCATGGTCAGCCTTCCCTGCAATAAATTTAAAAGTTTGACCAAAAAATATTATTCAGACGCAAATTAGGATGGTATATTGTCTGGTATTATTGGTATAAATAGAATTGGGATACCATTTTTTAGATTTTTATATGAAATCATTATAAATATATTTTATATTGTACTAGCTATCTCATATTTGGTGCTTAAGATCTCCACGCGCGTTTTCACTTGATATGCACATCATGATCTTTATATGTTTCACATCTGATAATTCTTCATAAAATGTTGTTATATAGATTCCTAGAAATCTCATGTTTTAAAAATTTTTTAGTACTAGATGGTCCCAACCCCTCATGTTTTTAAATTTGTTGGATCACTAAAGGAGAAGCATTGGTGCCATAATCATTTGAGGAAAGGGCGTTAACTTTATTTATTAGAAAAGACTTCAATAATCTCTAATTATTTAAAATATTAATAGTGAATAATTAGATTCTACTTAAAGTAGCGTTGAAAAAAACTATTAGTTAGAGTTAACTTCTCAACCTTAAAAGACCCTGCACAATAACCAAAATTATAATCAAAGCAATGAATTTAGAGAATCATATATAGTTGCTAAAAATGACCAAAACCCTTTTATAGCAAATGGCCAAAGTATTTTGATAGTTAATGATGACAACTATTGAAAGCTTTTGCAACCTACTGTCTTGGGAGGCTCTTCTAGTGATCCAGACCAAAAATATGGCGATTGCCAACCCTTGGTCAATAACCATCATGAATTTACCCTTTATTGAAATTTTCAAAAAGCCATAGCTTGAATATTGTACAGCTAAGTAACTTTACCAAAGGTAGTCCAATGTCATTGGAAGACCCAGTGCCTAACACCCTCCTTAGCCCTATCATCCTGGATGGCCTAGTAACTTCCCAATCCTGAGTCACATAGGGCTGGCCCTTACTTGGTCCCTTGTCCTTAGCTCACAGTCAGGATTCTTCCCTAGAAGGGTTTCCTGCAGTTAAGGTATGTAAGTAGTCAAGTAAATCACTTTTAAAATCTAATCACATGAGGATGCCCACACCCTGGGGATCTCCCTTCACCAACCCCACAAGGCTAGTAGCATACCACTAGGATATTATAAGACCAAATGAAGATTCTTTATTTACATTAATGCTAACCCTTAAATAAGATGGTCATTAAGGTCATACTATTATTAAAGTAAATCTACTTAAAGGATAAGGTGTGACATATTAGATTTATTACTGCTGCTGCTGCTGCATAGAAAACAATTTATAAACTTGAAGCATGAGAATAGTTTAGCGGGCATCTCAGCCTTTATCAGATTGATTTAATTATACTAGAATTGAAATTAATACCCTTTGCGTTGGTGAGGCAATGGCTCCATCTACACTAATTAAATCACTGCTTCCAAAGCTTAAGATGTTTCCTAGCGATATCAATTGATGAATCCTATTGCTTTAGTCTCTTCAATATTAGCAAATGTTTTGATGCAATTCAAATATCTTTACTGAATTTAACCTTAGATTAATTTAATGATTACAGTAGATATTGGTGTTCACTTGGAGTCTCATTATTATTGGTCAGTTCTTTACAATTTCCATATATTTCTATACAAATTTATCTATCTCATTGCTTGATCTGAATCTCATCCTTATTGGCCAGCTCTTCATAATTCAAGTGTCATTCTATCCATATTTTTCCAACTCAGTACTTGCTTGACTTTTCATCCTTGTTGGTCAATTCTTCAAAATTCCAATATTGTTTTTTCCATACTTATCCATCTCACTATTTACTTAGCGTCTCACCCTTATTTGGTCAGTTCTTTAGATTCCAATATTGATCTATCAATTTTTGTCCATTTCAATGCTTTCTTGGATTTCTTAGATAATTATAATTCATTGGTAACATCATAGCCTTGAAAAATTCTTAATCCCAATCAGAAAGGTAAAATAATGAGTCTACTCAACCACAGAGGTTGGTGCTAGGCTCAGCCCTAGCCAAAAATGAAATGAGCTTGGAATGAATATGCAAATTTTTTTTACAAAGACTTGGCTAGGGTGAGCACCTTTCCCACGTTCAACGTCCTCCTCCTCAACCCCCATACCTTCCTAGTTTCTCCTCCAATCTGAGCAGCACACAGATTGAGCCCAAGTAGTGAGCACAACTACTTATTTCTGAAGGATAATTTTCTAAATAGTGCATTGTCTAGCGGAAGATACACGGGATATAAATACCACTGATGTAATGGGATGGCATTATGACAATTGTCGTCCCTCAATTAAAATATTATATTAAGTGAAATAGAACAGCTTTTATGTTTATTCCTTAAAAATTTTTCAGTGTCTCACTACCACCCAGTCCCAATAATTCTATTGGGTCTCTTTTAAGCCAAAAGAGTCACACTACCAGTGTTCTTCTCTAGTCTAGTCTATTTTCAGCCTATTTTATGGCATATCTGTTGAAGTTCCTATATTGATTGCTATGGATGCACATCTGTATCCGCCTGATTTCCTGAGGAGTTTTTGAAATTTGGCCATGAGTCAGAGTCTACAATTCTTGACGTAGCCAATCTTTCTCAATAAGTGATTTATAGCGGTTTTCCATTAGAAATATATATATACCCATTATATTTTCTGTCAAATTTTGTGACGGCGGCAATCAGCTGATAGATTTTAGATGTAATATAAGATGTTTAGCCATTGCTACAGAAACCAATCAATATTGCAACAGTTCAGCCTATTGTTTAGTCATATATTTTTGAAAGTTAATAATGGTCCTTTCTGAAGTTGATTATTGTATTATTTTATTGCTGACATCAATGTCAATCAGGGACCTTGAGTAGCCACCAACAGATGAAATAATCTAATAGCTGTTGGTTTTAGGCCAAAATAGTGATATTCATCCTAAAACGAGTTTTCTCATTTAAGCATTGTTTTCAGATTGGAATAATACCAAAGTAAATATCCAATTTTACAGAAGTAAGTACTGGAACATGAAAATACCAGATTCTTCTAGAGTAATTTGAAGTACAGGAACAACAATAAGCACTAAAATAAAAAATATGGACTCCATAGTATGATATTAGATCTAAACTTAGAACATCTAGCAGAATCAAAAATTCTGGCATCCACTGAAACTGATATTAAGATAAAAGCCCAAAACCGCATACTGAAATGTCTGATTTATTATCAATTTATTATAAGGTTTATAGAAAATCCAGATTACCCACATCTAATATATATTTTACTTTAGTATGCACAACAAGAAGATTATTATCTAACAGAACCTTCTTTTGGTCATTTAACTTAACTTCAGGTTTGATTACAATTTGATAACTCATGAAAGGGTTGTTATCATATGTTGAAGACTTAGCTTATTTGTCAAGTAGAGATTAAAAGGAGTCCAGATGTGCTTAAAGGTAGACATCATGAAGTTTTATACAAGAAACTAACCAGGCTAGAAGCTAAGATCATGAGTAAAAGTCTTATCACAACAAATCTGAACAACTAAATGGCCTGAAGGAGAATCCAAGGAACATATGAATTATTCATCACCTGCGTCCCACACCAAACCAGTGTTATCATAAAGGCAAATGGTTTCTTTAATGATAATTAGATTATTAAATTATGGTAGAAATACTCTTAGTGCATAAATATGTTATTATGATGATCGTAGAATAAGGAAATTATAACAAGATGTATACATGATTATATGGCAAAACTTAATAAAATTTTAAATACAAGGAACATAAAATATAGTAATTATGTTCTTGAAACATTCTACTATATAATCCTTTAAAAAGTCTCACAGAAAAAAAATCAAGTGACTTATAATTATAATCTTTATTAATTCTAATTGGTATCTAAGCTTTGTATTAATTAATTTATTTTAATATCTTGCTAGGTTCTAAAGTAGAGATTTCAGTAATCTTCTTTCTCATAAATGGGGTTTCCATTGGGGTGGCATAATTAACTGATAGTGATATTCAGCCTTCCACTTGGCATTTACTTTTCTAATATTTTCAAGTTTAGCCAATAAGTTAGCGCATCATATATAAGTAGAGCTTAAGATGAAAACTGAATTGGCGCACATATAAGCATATTATTTATACAATATCATTAAGCTTGACGCACTGTTTTGTAAAAAAGTTTTACAATTAATTTCTGTTTTGATTCACTTTAATTTACTAAATTATTCATCTAAAGAGCTTTAATCAAAAAATCTTACATACGTTTTTCTATCCTTAGACAATATCAGTCATTATACTTCCAGTATCATCATATATGTCCATGCACCCTTTATAACTGCCTTCTTTGTTGTTGTTTTGCAATATATCGTTCTTTTCAGATGGTTTAATTCATATATACCCCTTTTATGACTATCAATTTGGTGTACACTATAATGCTATGCAGTATATGGAGGTTTGTCTATAAGAAAGATAATAATGTATCTCTATATAGATAATTTTGCTAGAAAAGGGCGTGATCAAAAATTTATTAATGGTTGTATAATTTTAGAAGTTGGTTTAAATATTGGAAGAATGTACTGAGATTTGAATCAGAGATCTTTCTGGTTAATTAATTCTAAGCAAAAATGTGTTACATGAATTTACTAAATCTTAAAATAACTTAACAAAAAGTGATGTTACAAAAAAGATACCATACCTTAAACCTACAACGCCTAAAATGACCTTTGTAAGATCTCTTTCTGCTAAGCATCACTTTTTGAAAATCAATTCAGCCTGAAATTAAGCTCCACTAAAGAGATTTACGAAAACTATTAGCAAATATGGCGGGAAACCCCGCAAAAGAACCCGCAGGCTATGCCAAACGAGCCAGCACCACCCCCAAACGAAGCAACCCTCGGTTACCCACCTCAGGGTCAACCAGAATCACCCGCTCTCAAGCAGCAGCCATGAAAGCAGGCACCACCCCCAACCTGGAGCTACTCCAACTAGCGCCAGTTCACCTGATCGCACTTCTGCAACCTGCACGCCTAACAGCTCTGTGTGCGCTGCCTCCCACCAACCCGCTGGGCCCCCTCCAACCAAGGAGGCCATCACCCACGCTGTTTTAATGGCATCTGCTCAGTTGAATGCAACTCAGTTCATCCAGACATTCACCTCCCCCATTGTGTCAGCTAATTCAGCCCCATCTATTATAGCTGACGCCGTGTTTCTGGCTCCCTCCATGAGGGGCGATACCCAGCTACCTGGCCCCCAAATCTTCAGATGTAAGGTTGGATTAGCCGCACATTCTGGTTCACTAAGCACCAAATTGGGACAATCTACTCTTCCCAATGAGGATTCAAATGGTTCGGATTTTGGAACTTCACACCAGTTCCAATCTCACCCGTCCCATTTAAACCCCATAATCGGCACTTCTCAAGTCGGCGCTTTATCTCAATATGCTGAAAACGACCAATTCACCAATCATCCAATGAGTTTTGCCCACGAAATCACAGCAAATACTCAAGCTAATTTTCCCAAATTGATTGGGATGGTGATGAAACATCTCCCTCCTCCCAATTGGCTGGAGTTAATTACAATCTGGATGGGACTCCCCAATTTAGTGAGGCCCAATAATCACCTGGCCCCCAAGCCCTTGGATGTAAGGTTGGATTAGCCGCACATTCTGGTTCACTAAGCACCAAATTGGGACAATCTACTCTTCCCAATGGGGATTTAAATGGTTCAGATTTTGGAACTTCACACCAGTTTCAATCTCACCCGTCCCATTTAAACCCCATAATCGGCACTTCTCAAGTCAGCACTTTATCTCAATATGCTGAAAACGACCAATTCACCAATCAGCCAGTGAGTTTTGCCCACGAAATCACAGCAAATACTCGGGCTGAATTTACCCAAATAGATTGGGATGGTGATGAAACATCTCCCTCCTCCCAACTGGCTGGAGTTAATTCCAATCTGGATGGGCCTCCCCAATTTAGCGAGGCCCAACAAAGCGCCCCTCAATTTAATATGACGCCAGCAACTGCTGTAACATTCCAGAAACAAGGGAACTCCGCAAACTTGTCCAAACCACCAGCTCACACTCAACCTGCAATTGCAGCCCAAAGCAAACACAAACGTACTAAAGGAGCCACTGGGGCGTGGCAAAAACCTCTGGCACCAACGCTACCCAAAGCTGATCCCCGTGAAGTGGCGTTTAATGCTGATGTTAAGAAGAAATGGGCCGAAACTAGAGCACAAAAAGCTCTACCTCGCTCAAGCCTCTCCCACGCAATTCGCCTTTATTATGGGCATAACCCTGTTGAATTCTGTACAGAGGATTACTTCTCATACTTTGCAGCGATTGCGGAGACATTCCCTATTAACACCACCATCCATGAATCAGTGGAGGGCCACTACATCGATGTGGGCTTCACTGAAGCTGCCCTTGCTGACCATGCTGCCACCCTCCAGGTCATTATTCCACGCGGATCTCTTTGCATCTCCCGCACACGCTCTCACCTGGAGAAAATTTCATGGGTTACTTTTTCCAACCTACCAACGACTGTTGATCCTGAGTCTCTTAAACTGGCACTCCATCAGGGTTTAATGGAGTTTGGTTCTGTTCTTTCAGTGGACTTTAGCGTCCCCTCTTACTATGCTCCCACTCAAAGAGCTCGCACTGCTAGGGCGTCGTTCATCCCCTCCCCCACTGTATCCCGCAACATTGAGGTTATTCCTCGTGTGGCGGTAGTTGGGGCATACCCTGAGATCTTTTTTGTCGACCCTGATCAGGCGCGCCCCCGGTGTTCATGGTGTAACGCCCTTGGACACTTGTATAGTGGCTGCACAGCTCGAAAACAAGCCCTCTTAGCCACCACCCAGGGGCCTAAACCAGGCCAAAAACGATCCCACATGGCTGCAGCAGCAATTCCACAACCCACACAATGGGTTCCCGTTCAAGACCTGTCCCCTGAGTCCTTACGCCTAGCAGGTGAAACAGCTAACCCCACTATTGGTGTGGGATACCTTCGCGCTCATGCCCCCTTCCAATGGGCACCCCCTCCAATCTCCCAAAGTCAACTCCCTCTCTCACCAAGCGCAAGGCATCTCCCACAGGGTGCCCCTCGTCAGCCACCCCCACTCAGGGCTCCGCGGCACCCCCACCAACCTCCACCAGCGATTTATCGCATCAGCCCTCAGCTCCCAATGGAGCTATGCCCACCAGCATGGACTGGCAACTCGCGGCCTGAGGTAGAAGTGCCAACTCAAAGAGTCCTACCCTAGCCCCACAGTCCATTTCGCGCGGATCCTTTGAAGTGTTGGAGGAAGTGAATATGGACTCAGACTCATCAAATGGGGACACCGCGGAGGTCACCATTGAGCACCCTCAGGTCCTTCCCCTGCAACGGAGCGGGGGCAGCATCCTAGGCTGGCTTACTGGGTCCTCCGCCCCCCACCCTCTCCTTCCCTTCAGAACCCTCGACGCTCCTCACGGATTGCAGCTAATAGTCAAGCTAAAGGACTCAAAACTAGCCGCCTCACAGCAGCAGGTTTAAGCGCTGGCAACCCCCAGGACATGGAGGGGAACAGCTATGAGTCCCCATGGCAGCACCCTGGCCCTGCAATCCATCAACGCAAATGGGTTGCGGGACTTTAAGTGGAGAGCCCGCCTCCTCCAAAACTTCAGGTCAGCACAAATTGACATCGCTGCTGTCCAGGAGCCCCATATCCTCCCCCACGAACAATCTGCATGGAATGAAAAGTTTGGAGGCAACTCCTTCTGGACAAACCATGCCACCCTTATTGTTTTGAATCCCCGGGTTAAAACCCATTCTTTTTCACAATATCTAGGTGGCCGCCTCATACTGGCCAAACTCACCACTCCTGACTTCTCCTTCTTCGCTGCAAGCATCTACCTGCCTAATGCAGGTCAGGAGCAAAATCGGCTCTTGGAAGAGCTCCTCCAACTCAATCTCCCACGGAATACAGTCCTCTTAGGAGATTTCAACACAACCATAAGTCGCGTCTGTGACTCTTACCCCCCTGAAGCAAAGGAACGCCCTGGATCAAGTCGCCTCCAGGATTTCCTTCGCCTGAGTGGCTTTATAGATGCGCTTCCACCCTCCGCGTCTGGCCTAGGTTGCATGACTAGGATCCATTATGATGGAGGAGCTTTCCAGTCAGCGTCACGCATAGATATGGCACTGATTGGCCCCCTGCTAATTAGACGCGTCCCTCTCCCATCTCTCGTGACAACCATCTGAGTGATCACAGATCACTCACCGTTGTCCTTACCACCACACTTAGACCGTCGCGTAGGTTCTGGCCTAGGGTTGCCCCAGCTCTTCTCAACAACCCCTTCACTAAGGAGAAGCTGTCTATGACCATCCGGGAGACTCTCACCTCCCCCCACCCCTCCTGCTTGACCACAAGGCTAGATGGGCGGTGACCAAGGAGGGCATCACCCGCGTTGCTTACAACTGTGCCAAAGCCCAGATGACTGCAGCTCGCGCCAGAGTCAAAAGGGCGGAAGCCAGAATCAGACATCTAGAGCGAAACTGCCAGCCTTCGCCCTCTCCCAGATGGTTGGAAGACTGGGAAGCGGCGCAGGAAGCACTTTACTTGGAGCTCACACTGCAGGAAGAACGGGTAGCAAACTTTACAACATCTCGTTACTATGCTCAATGGGAACGCCCCACCCGCTTCTTCTTTCAGAAACAGAAAGCCCGGTCAACAGCGCAGGATATTACTGCACTGAAGATTGGCACTAAAACCGCTTCAGATAAGGAGGAAATCACGCAGGAACTACACCGCTTCTACTCCAGCCTCTTCCATGCCACCCAGGTGGACCCATCGGACATCCAAGACTTCCTGTGGCGGGCTCCAGAGCCGCCCATTGACCCACGGGCTGATGAGGCTCTACTGGCGCCTATTTCCATCCAGGAGGTGATGGAAACCCTTCTGAAATCCCCACGGCTCAAAGCCCCAGGCCCAGACGGAATACCCTTTGAGGTGTACCTTCTGGAACCTGCAGTGATAGCCAGAACCCTCCGCGACCTCTTCGCTACACTCTTGGTGAATGGCGAGGTCCTCCCCGACTCCAGAGGCTCAATCACGACCCTCATTCACAAGAAATCAGACCGTGAGAACCTGGCGAACTGGCGCCCCATAGCGTTGATCAACACAGACCACAAGCTCTTTACGAAGCTTCTGGCCAACTGCATCACCAAATGGGTGTCACCTCGCCTCTCCCCATCCCAGTACGGTTTTATTCTGGGGAGGTCGTTATGGGAAAACTATAATGACCTTCACGTGACTTTGACTTCTAACTCTCGTAAGGTGAATGGCTTTGTGGCTCTTCTGGATATGGAGAAAGCATATGATCGGGTAGCCTGGAAGTATATTGATGCTTCCCTGGCCCGCTTCCATCTCCCACCCGCAGCTAGGCGCTGGATATCAGCGCTCTATGACCAGCTCCACACCAGAGTCCTGGCGCCAATGGGTTTTACAGTGGCAGTACCAGTTGGACAAGGTCTCCGGCAAGGGGACCCCCTGAGCCCTATCCTTTTTAACATCACCCTTGACCCCCTCTTGGCCTCCTTACAGGACAAGCTAACAGGGATTCTGGTCCCAGGTAAAGCCCCCACACGCACCATGGCATTTGCAGATGACACTGCCATTGCATTTGGATGCCTTGGGGATGTTGCCCTCGCTGCTGTGACCATTAAGAGGTACACCAAGGCGTCTAACGCCATGGTCAACACCTCCAAGACAACAGTTGTACAGGTCGGCTCCCCCACCTTCCCCCCACCATTTGGTATTGAACCTGAGCGTGGTACCTTCCGTCACCTGGGCGTTCTCACCAACCAACAAGGAGTTGCGCTAAAAGACAATGAGGAATTGCTCCTTGCAGCAGTTAACTCCAGGATTGCCAGCTGGAACCGGCGGCACATCACCCCCAGGGTCGAGCTCTGATGGCCAATGTGTTCCTCCTCTCCAAAGTCTGGTTCCTAGCGCACGTCTGCCCATTCACAGATGCCTTTTATACGCGGCTCAATGTACTCCTCCGCTGTTGGATCTGGGGCTCAAACCATCCACCAATGGCCCTCTCAACCATTGCCCGACCCTGCAATGAAGGGGGCCTAGGGCTTCTGGACACGCGATCCCACGCCACCACAATCTTCCTGAAGTTCCTATGTCCGATTGTCTGCTGGGACGCGACCCCCATGCCCCAATGGGCGCCCGCCCTCCGCCAGTCAGTGTCAGCAGCTCTGGGACTTCCTAGAGCATCTCTGACCTCATTAGGGGAGTGGCTCACAAACCACCCAGGCCATCGCCTAAAACCATCCTCATCCCCCTACTGGAACCAGGCTCTCCTTGCCCTGAAACGAGTAGGCGCGCGGATCCACCATGCCTTCCCATACAGAAGGGAAGGCCCTGGCCTCAGCCCACGTCGCCATGCAATTGTGCACAATGGACAAGTTGTCACAACTCGCCTCAACCCCCAAGATCGTCCTCCCATCCGCCCAAGACTCCTTAAGCTCCTCCCTCCCTCCGTGAGATTTGACCTTAAGGAATTGTGGAAGGACGTCTATCACCCCATCCTGTCAGCAAAGGTGTCCAACACCTTATGGAGGGTGCTCCACTGTTCATACAGGACAGGGGACCGGACTGGCCCTACCTTCCAGCACTGAAGCTGCCCTCACTGTGTGGAGCCTATTGACTCCCACCTCCATCGTTTTTTCACCTGTCCAGGTGTCGCCACATTTTGGCCAAAGGCCCGCGCGCTCCTCCATGCTCAGCCCTGGTCTGGACACCCTGTGCAAGACCTCATGTTTGAGCAGACATTGCCTGGTTGCAACTGACCCCTCCGTGTCCTCGCCTATGCCACAGCCACCTGGACCATCCATAACTCCTTCCTTTGTGCTGCCTTTGACCAGCAGGTGTGGACCCTTCCACATATGATCACCCACTTTCAGGTACACTTTGAGATGGCCCTGAAGGTCTGCACTATGTCGCCAACCCTCCCCCGCTCAGTTGTCACTGCAGCACGGCTCTGGCGCGCAAACCCCCTCCCTTTCTCAATGCCTCCACCCTCCCCTTCTCTCGCCTCAGGCTCTTAGGAGCCCAGGCGTAATTCAATAAACATCAATGAATCCCCCCTTGGGTTGGGACCATCTAGTACTAAAAAAATAAAATGACCTTTTGTAACTGTAAAATTCCATTTGACACAAATATTAATGAACCTAAGTTTTTAAAGCAAAGCAGAAATATTAATTTGTACTAAGTGCGCTCGACTAAAAGGAGATGTATTGATTTAATGTCAATTATTTCCTATGTGGTATAAAACCTGCATTCAAGTCATAACAAAATCCACTTTGATATATTTAAAACCTTAACAGGGCATAACATAAAATTCTAAAATAAACAAGTTTTTTCTTTAGATGTTTTTACCTGTAAAAAAAGTCCATCTTTATAAAAAGCACCTGATCAAATTTATACTAAAGTAAATTAAACTTATAAGCTTGCAAATATTAGGTAAATAGTTAAAGTTATTAATCCATTAATTGTATAAATATATATAAGTTCTTTATAAATAAAAATTATACTTCCCTAAACGCAATACACCCTGGTTTAGATACTACCATGATATTGTGTAGACTTGAAAAAAATTAGATAAAGGGGAGGATACCCCAGTGGTAGAATATAGACCCTCTACCACTGCCTCCACAAATTTGATCAAAGTAGATGAACTTTGGGTAGGGGATGGTTGTGACTGAGTTGGCATTGTGCACCGATGCCCTTAACTGAGATAGCAAATAGCAAGGCAGTCCATAAAGTTACTGGCCTATCATATGCCGCGCATGGAGGTTTTCTGGGTTTATCCTTGCATAAATTTTGGGCAGTACTGTTGGGATACACTATAATGGTCACACAGGTCAAACCCAAACAACAGACAATATGGGGATCGTCTGTCCTCCAAACACACTGGAAAATTTATTAGAATAGTAACAATTGCCCCAATGACACTTTTATATTTAATGTATACAGTGACTCCCCGCTGTTCCGCTCTCTTAATTAATAACAACTGGACCTTTTAATCACCCCATCTCTCTTATATATCAATGACATAGGACAATACCATTATTTATATTGCTTTGTCTATCTTATTCCGCAAATTATCATTTTTTTGGGATAATATTAAATTCTCTATCGCTTTAGGTTGAAGTGATCCAGACTATATTTCTCAAATGTCATTATTGCCTTATCACCTTATTTTTAATAGATCCAATAATCCATTATATCCCAATATAGCCTTATCTCAAGGTGCCCAAATACTTGTAAATAACATCCTAGTTGGATTTTCACCATTCTGCTGTAGCTCTTCAGGGCTTATCATCCAGTTATATCAGAACCTTGAAATTACCCCCAGCCCTTTGATTGGATGATAAGTCTCCTTTGTTTATACTCTCAAAGAAAATTTGCATGTATGCGATTACTGATCTGACCACTTGCTGGATCTTTGATGGTGTATGCATCGATACCAGTTTTCTTGGTTATTTTGAATGGACTAACCTGGATGTTGGCCAGCTTGTGTTTCACCCAAATCTGTGCTGGTCATGGAACAAAACCATCTCATTTATGGAACAGAGCCAAACCGCTACGCCATACCTGATTGGCAACCTGATTCTAAATCTTTTTGGCCAAGCTGAATGAGTACACTTCCTTTTTGTAACTTGATCACCGTGTCAGATAAATTTGTCAAGTAGCGGAGAAGTTCTATTCCGCTAGTATCTTTTATTCACAAATAAAGTAATGCTGGAAGAGCGTGGTGTCATCTATATAATAGTTGAAAGGGGCTCTTCCTCGTGGTGGAATGATAGCTGATATTGTAAGAAAATATGACGGTAGACAGGAGGGAACTCCAATCAGAGGGTCTTTTGGTCATTAGATTCATAAAAGACTTTCATCAGGGTCCCACCAACCCGTTTAACCATCCCGTTAGACTTGGGGTGATATGGGGTCATCAGAACCCTGCGGATGCCCATTATCTCGTTCAACTTGGATGTGCAAGGTGATGTTGGTTCCATTATTGGTAAGAATGAACTGAGGGCAGCCATTTTTCTGGATAATATATCACATTACAAACTTGGCCTCTGTGACCGCCACCAAATCCCAAATCACCTGAACTTCATCCCACCTGTTCAAGTGGTCAGTAGCCACCAAATTTTACTTACACTGGTTAGCTCACGCTGGCAGAGAGCTAATGACATTAAGGGAAACTGTATACTAATCAAAATGTGGTTTCACTAACTGTTACGAGGTCTTCTAGCAGAAAGGCTTTTCCACTTGACACTGGTGGCAACAGGAAATGGTTTCAAGGAACATCAAAGTTCATGCTTTCCCCATAGTGCTAAGGGCGCAACGGTTCTATCATCTTGTGCACACCAACATGTCCCTTTGCCTTGTGGGCGCTCAAATTTCAAATCATGCTGAGGAACATGGAAAGTTCACCATCAAGTTGTCAATCTGCTTACACAGATCACCATTTCATTAATAGGTATTTGCTCACATCTTGTTTAACGCTTTTATTCCCTTGTGCAATTCATTGTCATAATTTCCGCTGAGCATCTTATCATACATCACATCGCTGAAAATCGCTGTAACTGAAATGATTGGCATCTGAGATAAGCAGTCAGCATTCTGACGTTTTGCTCTCGATAAGTGGAGAATTTTAAAGTCATAAGCCTGCAGTTTGAGGTCTATCAGGATAGACACCCTTCATGTTCCTTATGGTTCTGCAACCAACATAATGATGCGTGATCTGTTATGACTTTAAACTTTACCCCAGCAAGTAGACCCTAAATTGTTTGTACGCATAGATCACCATTAAGCACACACACTAAGTCACATTATAATTACACTCATGACAATTCAGGCTTCAACTGCAGTATGCAAAGGGATGCTCCTCTCCCTCGTCATCTTTCTAAAAAAGGACCGCCCCTACAATGGAAAGAGATTCATCCATCTGAATGATAAACTCATTATTGAAATTCAGATAGCGTAACACCAGTACACTGATCAGTGCCATCCAAAAAAGGTCAAAAGCATATTAAAAGCATTCAATCCATTTGAAAACAAAATCCTTTTTTTAACAACTCAAATACTGGCCCTCACATAACAGCAAAAGTTAAGTATGAAGCGACAGTAATGGCTGACCTTTCACAAAGATACCTGTATGTCACGCTTACTATTAGGTGTAGTTATTTTTTATGGCCTCCATCTTGGCCAGTTGTGGCTTCAGCACCTTGAAGTCTACCACAAACTCTAGTTATTCCATCTGGTCCTTGAAGAAATTACATTTTTTGAGGCTTTATTTTTATGTTCGCCTCAGCAAGCTGGTGGAATAGTGCTTCAAGCTAATCAATGTTCTTAAAAAGATTTTATAAAACATTGATATACTCAAGGTATACGAGGACATACAACCGCTTCAGGTCACCAAAAATAGTGTCCATGGCTCGTTGGAACGTAGCTGGGACATTACACAGCCTTTGTGGCATATGGGTCAATTGGAAAAAGGCCTTTGAACGTGATTATAGCGCATTTCTCCCGTTCTGCCAAGGGCAACTCAACTTAACAAAATCCAATATTAATTCAGTTGCTGAAAAGTACCAAAATCCCCCTAACCAATAAAAAGCATCATTGATCCACGGCAAGGGGTACAAGTCCTTCTTTATAATACTATTGAGCTTCTGGTAGTCTATCACCACCAAGTTGGTGCCATCCTTATTTTTTACATTTAGAACAGGCGAAGCCCATGGACTCTTGGACAGTTTTAGTATCCCTTAATCAATCAACTTATTGATTTCCTCGTTGACAAACTTTTTCAGCTGACCTTTATCAGTGGATTGGCCAGGATCTGATCGGAGGATGATCCCAGTGTCTAATAAATGGGCCACTCCCCAAGAACACCCTAAATCATGTTCATCAACGGCAAAAATCTTTTTATAGTTCTGAATTAAAGCTATTGCTTGATCTTTTTGTTTTTCCAATAACCATATTAAATTCTCCCATAGTACCACTGTCATTACACCAAACTGTGACTCAGTGGTAAGACCAAATTCATTTAACAAACTGAACTCATTAACCTGAAAGGCCTCCTTGATTGAGGTCAAATGTAAATATGCCACTATCCGTTGTTGGCGGAACTGCATTGGCTCATTCTGGAGATTCGCTAATAAAACCTTGATCTCTCCATGGACTGGGAGTTTAACCCCTGGAGCCACATGAGGCTCAATCCGCACTTTCTGATAAAGCCCAATGGCCTCCCCATAAAGCTCAGCTGGCACTTCCACCTCTAACTAGTGTTCACTATGACTTAGTGTCTGGAAGGAATAGATAAAGTCCCAACAGTTCGGAAAGTTAGCCCTTAATATTCTTATATCTGCTGGAAGGGGCCAAGTTTTGTTTTTAGTCAATGATAAAATACTGAAATCACTCCGTCACTATATGAAAAATTGATATGGCCCACGTGCACCAGATCCTTCAGCACTCTGCTAGAGGCAAAGTAAATTGGGATCTGCTGCCCCAAAATTTCAAAGATCTCATCCTTCATATCAATGACAGCTCCAGAATGTTGCAGGAAAGCATTTCCAATTATCTTGTCATAGTTACTGTTGGGTAGCACTATCGCTGGAGCTACAATGACAATGGATCCAAACTGCTAAGGTAGAGCACTGTATGCTCCTTAAGAAACCATGCTTTCTGCTCTAGCGGTCCCATACACCATTCAATGGTCTACATCAAATTTTAACGTCACCTTCTCCATCAACTTAGTAAAACTATGTTGACTGGAGCACTAGTAACTATTATAGCAAGTCATATGTTGCTCTACAAATAATCACAGTGTGTACACTCAAAATAAGAAGAATATTGACTGTTTAATACATGGACATTTATGAGATCTCTTTTTTTCCCAAGGAAACCCAAAATCCTCTCACCAACTTTGGGGTATTCTTTAACAATGTCATCTACTAAAAGGGCGACGTTGACTCTTATCAGAGCTGGCGCATCTGCAGTGGAATCCAGATTGTCCAAGGAAGCATGATCAAGCATTTGGAAGGTGTACGGCTTTGGTTGCCCCTGAGGTCCTTCGCCCACCATGGTATTGGCTTGCGCTTGTGTCATTACATTCACTCCTCCAACTGGTTTCTGGTATGCTATCCCATCATCATATTGAGGGACTTCCGTGGGATATACTACAATTAATTCAGGTGGGACAATTGAGGTTGAGATCGTGGAGTTAGAGAGTCCCATCTCTACTCTGCTCCATCTTTTCCCTGGTAGTATTGATCCTGTTTCACGTAGTGAACATGAAGGTTAGGAAACTCTGTGCCAAGTGGCCTTGGCGACCACACTTATAGAAATTATTTCCATAAGAGCCACGACCTTGGTTTTTATACAAGGGTCCAGGCTGATAATTTTGGGGAAATTTGGCGTAACAAGGTCAGGTCATTAAAAATATTGCTAACATTTGGCGTAACTAGGTCCATTTTGGTAGTGGGTTGCTGATGATTTTTGTAAACAGGGCTGGTGCAGAAGTTGAACTTTGGGAATAATTTGGCTGAGGATGAGGCGCAGAATTATAGTAAGGTCGGGGATTGCTAGGCAGTTTTTGGGCAGGAAAAGCATATTCCCCCAAATAAGAGGGTCCAGAAGAGGCAGTATTCTTTCACTCAATATTGGTTGGAGGAAAGTTAGTGGATATGCGGTGCATGAACTGCAAAACATTGAGCAGGGGAACGTCATCATCCAATATTGGAGAAATGATATTGTGAAGCTCACAGTATGGCTTCACCGCAGAGGTCATTGCAATGCACACATCGGCTTCCACTAAATAGCCTGCCCCAATCAGCATGTGAGCTTCTGACATAACTTGATCAGCAAACTCCGTGAGAGTCTCATTATGGCGGAACTAATAGTCAAGAATTCCGCCTTTTGCTGCGACATTTTTGAGGTATCCCTGAACAGTCAAAGCATGGTATCCTTTATATCTTGGTAGGTAATGACTTGGAATGTAGAATGTGACTTGATAGGCGCTTCTGACATCCATGGAAGATATCAATAGTTTAGCTTTACATCAATAAGAGGCACCTTCCACTGCAAACTCAAAATGTTTGAAGAAGATATGGATATTCCTATTGCAATCAAATGGAGGAAGCTTCTCGATATTGACCTCCTTATCCCAATCATAGATGTAACTTTTTAGGGCGTACTGAGGAATGGGTCGAGACCCATAAACAGTCTCTCAATGAGGAGCTAGGCCAGTGAAGGGTGGGATGTCCGCTGCTTCAGAGGTAGCGCGGGCCTCTTCCATGGGCTGTACTGGCATCATTTGAGGGAATTGGCACTATAATTCATACTCATATCCAGAGCTACCATCCTGGGTATAGTAGCTCAAGCCATCGTCATATTCCTCATCATATTGTTCCCCCACATCATTCTTGCGCTTCCCAATGAGAGTGATGGGAGGTACTGGTCAACCACCGCTCCTTGCAATGCAGTCATTTAGTGTTGTCCAACCCATTGTTAAGTTCTTTGTTTTTCTGTCCCAGAACTTGCATTTGACTAAATGTGCTGTCAAGCTGGTGCATAATGGCGTTTTGTTTTAAAAAGTTCATCCAGTTTCTTTAGCACTGCGTCTAAAGTGAGATTGAGTTCCTCATAATTGGCTAGTGCTTTGCTACATGAAAATTATTCAACAAAGCAAGCCTAATGAGGCATAGCCAGCGTCTGGAGTTTTTATTTTTTAGTGGTTGATCAATGGGCCCCCTGTAGTGAGCATCACTGTGATAAATTTTGGGCGGTAGTGTTAGGATAAACCATAAGGGTCACACAGGTCAAACCCACTAAACAACAGTCAGACAATATGGGAATTTTCTGTCCTCCAAACACACTGGAAAATTTATTAGAATAGTAACAATTGCCCCAATGACACTTTTATATTTAATGTATACAGTGACTCCCCGCTGTTCCGCTCTCTTAATTATTAACAACTGGACCTTTTAATCACCCCATCTCACTTATATATCATTGACTTTGGACAATACCATTCTCTTAGCTTAGAGTATTCTATTCCGCCAAATTTCATTGGTTTTGGGATGGTATTCTTCAATTCTCTATCGCCTTAGTTTGAGGTGATCTATTTCATATTTGTCAACAGTTGACATTGCCTTATCACCTTATATATAGGCAATCCAATAATCTGTTTTATTTCAATATCGCCTCATCTCAAGGCGCTCAAATACTCATAAATAACATTATATTCAGCGGATCTCGCCATTCTGCTGTAGCTCTTCAGAGCTTATCATCCAGTCATATTAAAACCTTGACAATCTTATTTTCCCAAATTTTTAATTCTCTTTAATCAGTGCAGTATTATCCTCAGGTCTGCCCACCTCAAATAAAAAACATTTTGCTTAAAGTTAACGGGTAAAAACTGTTAAATAAAGAATTGCATTAACTTTAGGATTTATCTGGTTTATCTCTGATCTGATATGATTCATAAATCCTAAGATCACTCTTTACTTGTAGACCATAATATAGCACCATAGACTATATGAAAAAAAGAGTATAAACTTGCACCTATAGCCTGGTAGTCAGATGCTAAACCATTTGTGTCACTACCTTAAAATTATATCAGAAGTATGACGTATATAATTTATATGTATTTTTTATAATTTTACCATGGGTTAGACATTGCTAAAAGGCTTAATATAAAAAATAAAGTAAAGTAATAAGACTGGAATGTTTGAGTAAGCAAAATGGCACTAAAACAAAAACATAAATAAAAAAACTAGGTGATAAAATGGTAAATTAATAACTGACCATGGAAGATGGGGAGAGGGAATTAAAGACACTTTCTCAGTTTCATATTCTTCCTTTGAGAGTAATGTGATGTTCAAGGATGAGAGGAAAAGCATGGGGACATCATATGTTGTGGTTCTATGTCACCTAAGGGAGGAATATTTAAGAATATGCATGCATGAAAAAAGCCGCAAATATGCTTGTAATAATGTGTTTGGCTTAATGAAGGGCATTGGGGAGTTTAATAAAGGTGTCAAGGTTGGTGTGTGTAATTTTTTGGGTTCCTTGCCTCTGCCGCAACATTTTAGACAGTTACTTTAGATTTTTGATGCACTAAAGGATATCACGCTTGCCTACTGGGTTAAGGACTTACTGTTATTTGGAAAGCTATAGCCTTTGTAAGCATTTCAACAGAAATTAGCTGCGGCTTTGCGGATAGAATGAAAATTGGATGAAGCAGATGCTTCAACAGTGACTTGATGATGCTTTGAAATGGTTCAGCACTTGTTGTGGGGCAAAAAATGAATGGGGACTAAAAGCTATAATCAGTATCTAGATAAAGTTCAAGGTTAAGATATATTATGCATAGGGTTCCCTAAATTCAGAAACCTCATTTAATCAGGCCAAGGGATTTTGGTTAAACTTTAGTAGGGTAATCATCATAAGGTTGAGGTTTATCTAGAATAAGATGGCTCTAGGGAGTAAACAGTGGTCCAAGACTCCTATTTGCTCGGTGGATTTTGTGCTGAAGATTGAGGGTGAGTGGGGGTATGGAAGGGAAGGAATTTAGGGCTCTAGCCTGATGAGTGATTAGGCAGGGATGGAACTGTCAGCAATGTACCCCAAGAATACACCACTGGAGTGGATTACGTGTCTGATTCAGTATCAGATGCACTTTTAACACATTGAAAAGATTTTTTTGGAGTGATCTAAAGCAAAGAAGAGTGGAAAGCTTGGTATGCAATATTATGCGCGCCCAAAAGAAATTATCAGGTAAAGATTCTACATAAGAATGGGGAGGATTTTTAAGCAGTATTTGGGTGGTGAGGGGTGATAGTTGCAGTAGCACATAGAGCAGCAAGGCTCACTGCACCGCTGAGGAATCTTGAAGTTGATGGGGTTTAGGACAAAGGCTGGAATCCCCAATATCAATCTTTTTATTTAATGACTGGGGTGGTAGGTGATAAGGAAGTTTGGAAAAGTTTACCAACATTATAGTTTCTGTGGGCAAGCAAGTTTGGGACATGGGAACAGTTGTATCTTTATTATATTGGACTTGCCACCACCGCAGCAGAGTCCTACTCAGATGTATATGACTTCAAAGCAGTTCTTAAAAGTGTAAAAGTTGATAAAGTCAGCTTGTACAAGAGAAGTAGTAGTGAGATCAGTTATTTCTTTGTTGACAAGTAACAAAAAAGTTATAGTTTACTCTTAGGAAAAAGAAGATTATATAGCAAGGGAGGGCAATAAGGTAGGGGCAACTTGGGTAAAGGCGTGCTAAGTACAGCGCTAAGCCCCTAGAGGGACAAGATGACTATAATAGATTTTGTGACATGATTAAAATATTCCAAATGCATTTTACCAAAGGACGGAAAAGTCTAGGGGTGGTGCACTGCTGCCCATACTGGAGCAGCAAGTGATGGAGCGGAGGAGGTTGGCGGTGGTCAGTGTTTTGGCATTTTAACTTAGGATTTATAATCATTTAATATTCTCTCTAAAGCGTTATATAGCAAGAAAGTCATTTTAAGTAATATTTTTCAAGAGGTAGTAGTTATATTTGATTTTTTCAACATATTATAATTAAAATAAGATATTAATTTTATAAAATGCTTATTTTGTATGCTAAAGAGGATATCTATTAATTTACTGAAATACAAGTGTTTATAATATGACAATATTACTAGATTAGAAGTAATTTAATGAGGATAATCTAGCTTTTTCCCTCTCAATCCTGCAACAAATGGGTTCCTTTCTAAATTAAGACAAAACAGTTGGGCAAAAGGGCCCAGGTGAGTGCCCACAAACATGAGAGAGCTGCTGTGGTCAAGTCCTTTGTTCGTTGGCTTGATGAGCAATTATTGAGATACCTTGAATATGGTAAAGACGATGCTCACACTGAGTAGATCAGTCTGTCCACCAAAGAGAGCTTACAGAGAGGAGACTTCTCTGTAGTATTATGAGGAATGGTCCATTTTCGCTCAATATCCAGGGTTTTCCTCCAAAATCTGAATAAATGATTTTAAGATTTAAAATTTTATTTCAAATTTTTAGGTTTTTATTTTATATAATAGAAAATGAAGTTGTCTTAAACACCTTTATCATGTTGTATTTATGTTAGGGGATGGGGGATATGGGGGAATATGTTCCCACATAGTCTGCAGGCGGTGGGTTATACTTGGGCCTAATTTTGAGAATCTCAGCCCCCAATATTCCAAACTTGGCCTGTTCTAGACCATTTGTTGGGGACCCCAGGCATTACAGAAACTTTTCCATATTTAATTTTATTTGTCAAGAATAAATAAAGCTCAGCACTGCATGCTGACCTTATTTCTAACTTTTAGATTAAAAGTCATTAAAAGTCTTTTGGCGACTTCGTTTTTGCTTGGCCGCTGCTCCCCTCAACTCTCATTACTTCCAAATTTGGTGTAATTCAGTTTGTCAAACCATGATTTGCTGGGCTGCCCTTCACCATTGCTCTTGCTATTCTTAATTAGCAGAAGATTTGGCTCGTCAGCTCCTGATTCTCTGAGCTTCCCATTGTTATAGTTCTTGATGTTACCACTTTTGGCAGAATTCTTCTTGGCAGCCCCTGATTTGCTGGGCTGCTCTTTGCAATTGTCCTCATTATTTCTTTTTTCAGCAGATTTTAGGGTTAGAAGCCTATGATTGGCTTTCTATCCATCTATTTCAGCTCTTGCCATCCCAACCCAAAGTTTATTTGATTTGTTGGCATCTAATTTGTCAGAATGCCATTTCTGAGAGATGTTGCCCTTAAACCCTACAATTTTACTCTCATTATCCATATTATTACAAGCCCCAATCCCTGCCTTAGGGTGGTGTCAGGGCTATGTGGCAGTCAGTCAGCGCCTTGAACATCAAATATCCCACCTTTGAGTAATTTGAATCTAAGCTAATCTTAATCTCCATCAACTTGCTGCAACACCATTTCCAGACAATGCCCTTAGCTCCACTGACTGTCACTCCAATTTGGGCAGCGGCACTCCACCCACTAGCATTTACTGCCACTCAGGCAAATGCATGCAGACTGGCTCATCCAGTTGACCGAATACATCTGGCCAATTTGTCCCTCCAAGGTTTTTAGCACTCCACCTCACATGAGTCCACCCAACACTACATCCCCTAGCCCTTCCTCACTACACTATCTGATTTTTTGTTCACACCAATTATGGCCATCTCTTACCATATGCTGTGGTGTGATTTTTATATGACTGGACATTAAGCATAAGTCGTTATGGCTGTATGGGTAGAATTTATTAAGTTTTGATACAAGTTATGATTATTTGAGAGCCTTGAGATGAGGCATTATTGGGTTAATACAAAAGGTTATTTGATTGCTTCCAAATGAGGCAATTGGGAGATATTTATGAATGTCAAAGAGATGGTAAATCGCCTAGAACTGGGCAACTGTGAATTTAATGAATGAAGACTAACCGGAACCAAAGAGATATGGTGGAACTGAGTTACTAAGCTGAGGAAATGATATAATCTGAATTCGCTGAGATACAGGCGAGATGAGATGATTAAAAAAAGAGGGTTGTTAGTAGTTTAAAGGAGTAAGACAGTGAGTATCTGCCATATTTACTACATTATAAAAATAAAGTGTCATGCGGGGCAATTGCCCATATTTATTAAAAGTTTATTAGGTTGGTTTGAGGATGACAATCATCATATTGTTGGTATTATTGCTCAGTGGGCTTAACCCTGTGAAAAACTCCTCAGCGTATCTCACCAATACCGCCAAATTTATAACAGTGGTGCTCACTACTGGGGTCCCATTGATCAATCACAAAAACACAAAAAGGTTCTCAAGCTCCAGCCATGTCACATTAAGCTTTCTTTGACAAGGAATCTTCCTAGCATGCTGTAACCATTAATATGCAGAACTTAAGCTTGCCTTGGACACTGTGCTCCAATGGAAGAAGGAGCTTCTGCAGGAGGTTTGTTTTGATAAGCTGCCTCCGTTTGATTGGGATGGGAACATTAATGGATTCTTTAAGCAATTTAAGTTTGCAGCAGCAGGAGCTTCAGATCATTGTAAAGCAAAATTATAAATATTACCTTGGATGTTGGAACGCCGACCAAGTTTCTTGCTATCTTCCCAACTATCTCTTTAACTATCAAGAAGTGAAGGAAACTGTGCTGTGGTTGTTTAGAGAAACTTCAAAGATGTCGCAGCAGAAGGCCGAGTTTTTAACCATTGGGTTTCAGCATAATGAGACCCTCGTTGCAATTGCTGATTAATTTACAGTGGAAGCCCATGTGTTAATTGGGGCAGGGACTTTAACTAAATATGACGTATGCATAGCATTGACCTCTGCTGTAAAACCATACCGTGAGCTTTTCAATTCCATGGCTCCATATTTAGTGGACGACGTACCATTGCTTAAACCCTTTCAAATTTTTTACGCCATCTATCCACTAAATTCCCTCCACATATTATAGAGCGGAACCTACCTCCTCTGTTTCCTTACTTTCTTATTTTGGGGAAATTATCCCTCCCTGTTCAGCGTCTGTTCAATAACCCCCAGCCTTATTATCACTACATGCCTCACTCCCAACCATGTTGCCATCAGCAGTTCAACTACTGAACAGGGCCTTTTTACAAATTTTAACCCCAGTCCAACATTTGGGTTGGGCCAACTTACAAAAATCAAGGACGCAGGTATTATGGGGTCAATTATTTTTCGTGCGGTCGCTCTGGGAACTGGGCCATAAGTTCCCTAGATTATTTAGGTTAACTACTTACCGCAGGAGCAGTATAATCAGGGAAAAGTCAGAGCGGAGTAGATATGTGACTTTCTACCTCTGCCATTCTGACTAAAAACGTCCCACCTGAACCTATCACCACACATTCAATGGAAGTTCTTCATTACAATGACGCCTTCCTATATCAGCAGCCAGTTGGAGGGGTGAATGTGCTGACATGAGCGCAAATCAAGGACAAGGCGGAAGCAAGCCCCCAAGAGCAACTGAAGCCTTATGCGTGTCAAATGTTTGACCAATTTTCTAAAAAGCCAGATCCATCCGCTGAAGAACTTCTATTGAAAAGGGTAGATGCTGCCCTCCCTGTGAATGTTATTGTTAAAAAATACCCAAAGTTGAGGAGGGTATTATGAGCTTCCTTAGGAAACGAGATCTATTGAATGTCCACGTTTTAAACAATCAGAATGCATCTTACTCTGAGTGTACTTAATGTGACATCATCATAGTAAAACTTAATTCCGCGCTATAATGAATATGGGCGCCCCATTCAACATAGTTCCACAAAGTTTGTGGCGAAGTTGGCACTAAAGCCTGACGTGGAGCATCATATGGTGTATGAGATTTGCAGTGCAGAAAACATGTTTTTTTGAAGGAGAGTTGTTGGAATTTTTGCCCATATTCCCAACCTACTAGATTACCTGGTATCACTATGGGAAAATTCCCTAAAGCAAAGTGAATCAGAAATTGGTTGGCAAAATTTGGAGGAACTACGTCTGGTGAATTTTGGGATATTCACCTGGTCATATCCATTGGGGATAAATTCGGATGAAAACCATAGATCTCATTGGGTGGAGTGGCTGACGAAATAGGGGAATCTGATAGTGATTAACTATCAGGTGTACCAATTGGGATTGGTTGGGTTTCATCACCAACTGATTGGGAATGAATAGCAAGTTGCAAGGTAAGTGATGCCGCATGCAACTAGCAAATTGATTGGTTGGTGAAGTGACCTGCCATAATAGGTAATAAGTCCCATTACCTAAGCAGGTCACTAAACAATTATGGTTGGTTCGCTTGGATCAAGAGAAAAATGTTAGGGACGCGTTTTCTGACTCTTTCCATTTGAGGTCTCAAGGATGTCCAATGACAGAATCCTAGCCAGGATGGGGAAGACTATCTCTGCCAAGATGAGGAAGGTGATTCAATGGCAACAGCTGCTGTTTCATCAAAGAGGTTTCAACTGAGGGTTAGACAGCCAAATCCACTACTATATAATTCTCTAGGATTTACTATAATAAGAAACTCTAGTTTTAAGATAACAAGTACTTTAGAGCAATATTGTCAATTTGGTGTATAGTTAGACTATCAGCTTCTATTTTGTCGTTCTATCTCAAGAATATTATTGCAGAAGGCAATAATTGGAAGACTCTCAGAGAAAAGAGTAAAGATCTAAGGGGTGATCTAGAGATGAAAGAACCACAATCAGGGATAGCTGCCAACTGTGTGTTGGGCTGAAAGAGAGACTGTCACTGGGGTATCTTAATGAAGATTGGGTGGACAAGAGCATAGGGAATGAATCCCTATGAGTACAACTTCAAGAGTATTTAATTGGAAATACTGGCTGAGCGTTGGGCCAAATGATAATTCAATCCCAACTATGGATAATAGTCTCCATACTATTATTGATTAATACATCTTATGCAATGCGATGAAGTGCACAAGAAAATCAAACCTGTGCAGTAAAAAGGTTACTGGGTTGATGGCCAATAATCAATCCTAGAGTAAATTTTTACAAGTTGTTGCTCACTACAGGGGTAGTTGAGCTGAATAATATAGAAAATAATGTTCTATGAAGATGTTTCCAATTTTGGAAATAGGTTACTGAGGGAAGTAACAAAGATAGAACGTGATAAGAGGATCACGTTCAGTGGCGTTCACCCAGCTCAGCAGTGGAGCTCCAAATGAAGCAAAATGAAGATACTCAAGTTAAGGGAAAAGGACTTGAAGCCTAGATATGGAACTATCTAGTGCTGCAAGGAAACCAGTTCCACCGGACATCTACTTGAGATGAAGAGTATCAGCAAGGATAACTTGGGTTGTAATTGGGCCCGCTGGATATAGTCCCAAGAATCAGCAGGATCAACTCAGGTTAAAAATTGGGTCCGCTTTAAATAGTCCTGAGGAGAGAGTGTTTAGATGAGGCATTGGACGTTATAAGAAGCAATCAATCCAGAGAATTAGATTGACATACCAATGAAGAGATGAAGTCAAAATAGGATTTGCTTGATCCAAGATAGTGGAGAAAATCGTTTGAATTTATAACACACCTAATCACTGATCAGAAGTTGCTGGAGACGAGTTCATCAATTCAGGAGAAATTGGATGAAGCTAACGAGGCCAGAACGACCTGTGTAATTAAGGATAGCCACCAAGGCTGAAAATCATTTTTAGGAGAAAAATGATCTGGACAATTGGATGATACGGTTGACTGATGAGATACGAAGATCCAAAAGCATCAGTAGCCAAATAAGAGATGAAATTAGGGCCTATTGGACGAATTTCCAGTCGGGATTAAAGGCCTAGTACTCAGGAGAATTTCCTGAAGTTGGTAAGTATAGCCTATACATGAAGAGACAGCGCTGCTGGTTATATAGGGAGAAAGGTCAATAATAATCAGTTGTATTGAGCCTAAGAAAAAATAGTTGCAATGTTCCCAGCGGACCTCTGAACCATTAAATGGTTATGTCCTGAGATTTTGGTCAAGTCCTAGAAGAGGACCACTGAACAAAATGGTTGGTTAAATCTTAAGAGGATAAGATTTTGAACCATGATACTTGGTAGGTTTAAGTACCCAGGACTCAGTTTGGATGAAGGGGAAATAAAGACCTCTGAGCCTTTTTGTAGGTTGCAAGTCCCATTGCAAAAGAAAAATACAAAAAATATATAAGTTATTAAAAATCAATTTTTATGGTCTATGAGTTTCAGACCTAAGATGTGACAAGAAAACCTGACAGCCAAATGGAGGAAATTCCAACCTCAATGAGATGAAATTATCAGCTGGGGTAGCCAAAAGTATCAACCTATTGGTTGATTAAGAGCAATTCGCTGATCTGTCAGAAGGCCAGCAAGAGGAGGTGATCAAATTGTTGAAAAGTATCGGAGAGTATTCGCCCAAAATGACCAGGAATTGGGATACACAAGAAGTGATTCACAAGGTTAATACTGGGGAAATCTGCCGATCTGGACATAATGAGATTGCCAGCATGAAAGCTGAAAGCATCAACCTATTAGCTGATCGAGAGCAGCTCACTGATCTGCTTGAAGGCCATCAGGAAGAGGTGCTTGAATTTTTCGAGAAATATTGGGAAGTGTTCACTCAGGATGACCATGATTTGGGATGCGCCTGATACATAATCCACCAGGTTGACACCGGGGAAATTTACTGATAAGGATGAGACTGATCTGAAGATCAAAAGCTGCCAAAGTGGTAGTGGAGGATGAAATCAGCAAACTAGTGAAGCATGGGCTTCCAGTTCCATTGTCAAGCCCCTGGGCGAGTCCAATTATGATTGTGAAGAAGAAGGATGGATTGAACTGGGTGGTGATTGACTACCAGAGGCTGAACAAAATTATGAAGAAGGATTTGTATCTCCTTCCGAGGATCAACAATGTGCTATATTGTTTAGGAGAAGCAAAGTATTTCTCCGCAATGGATCTAATCTTGATATATTGGCAGATCGACTTGCCAGAAGAAGACCAAGAAAAATGCGCGATTATTACCGCGTAGGGGTTATACCAGCTGATGAGGATGCCCCAGGGTCTATGTAATGCGCCTGCAACGTTCCAGAGGGCCATGGACATAATATTAAGCGACCTGAAGATGTCATGCGTCCTGGTATATCTGGATGATATCAATGTGTTCAGTAGAACGCATACTGATCACTTGCACCACTTGGAAGAAGTTTTTAAGAGACTATCCACGGCCAACATGAAGATCAAGCCAAGGAAGTGCCACTTCTTCAAGAAAGAGTTTATATACCTGGGATTTGTAATCAACTCAAGTGGATTGCAGCCGCAAATCCAGAAGATAGCAGCTATAGAGTGTATGGCTGTGCCAAAGAGCGTCTGAGACATCCAAGTATTCCTTGGGATGGTCAGATACTATAGAATATTTATTTGGGACTTTGCCTGAATAGCTGAGCCATTATTCCATTTAATAAAGGATCTAAATAAGGATTCATATGTAATGAAGAGGCCCTGGACTCCTTCAATGATTTATGCTGGTATATGATAGATTCACCAATTCTGAAATATCCAAATTTTGATTGTGAGTTTATCATTTAAACTAATGCTTCATTGACAGCGATCAGCACCATACTGAGCCAAGTAGTTGAACTTAGAAAAAAACATCCGGTGGCATATGTGAGCTGGACACTCTCAGCCACTGAGAGGAACTACACCATGACTGAGCATGAATGACTTGCAGTCATTTACACATGTAAGCAGTTCTGGGTGTATGTCCATGGAATGCACTTTAAGGTGGTGACGGACCACTCTTCACTGCATTGGCTGCACAATCTAAGGGAACCGGAAGGACAACTGGCCCAATGGGCACTCAAGCTTCAGGCTTATGATTATGAGATAGTCCACTGAGCGGGGGCTTCTCATCAGAATGTGGATGGCTTATCATGGTTGCAATGGTCCAGTTGGTATACCCGCAGGTGGATGAGCTATTCCAGATAATGGTTGAAGGAATAATTGGGGATGAGTCCTGAGAAATCCAAGGTGCGCTATAAGAAGCGATAGAAAACACCAAGACTATGGATGGACAAGTATTAAAGATGATCAACAGGAAGTGGCTATTATTCCTGAAACCGTTGGAAAGTGCAGAAATAGTACAAGCAGCTCACAAGGTTGTTGGGCACGGAGGCCTGAGGAAAACAACTGACCATATTCACCAGTATCATTACTGGGATCAATCAACTACGATGTCATGGATTATCTGGCTTGTTGTGTGGAGTTCCAGATGCACAAACCACACAAGAATACAAATGGATACCAACTGGTCTGCCCTGGATTCACCTGGTACACAGTGTCCATTGACATGATAGGACCACTGACAATGAGCACAGGGGGATCCAAGTACATCATAGTTGCCATTGACCATCTGACAAGGTGAGTCTAGATGAAGGCCCTAACCAGAGTAGATGCTACCAGTAAGGCAAGATTCATCCTGGATCAGGTATTATACCAGCATAGATGTACAAAAGTCCTGCTGAGCAACAATGGGACCAACTTCACATCTCATGTGATCCTGAGGTATAATGAAATAATGGGGATCTGAGGAGTCATGTCAGTAACATACTGGCTGGAGACAAATGGACTGGTAGAATGGGTCAATGGGATGCTGGCCATGACGCTGAGGAAGCTAGTCACATGGAAACTTCTGCGTGGGGAACATACCTGAATTTGGTGACATTTGCCTACAACATTAGTCATCATATGGCGACGGGAAAGATTCCTTTTGAATTATTATATGAAAAAAGGCCGCGTTGCCGCCAATTATATTTGGTGGTGGAACCTACATCAGGAATGAGTACCAAGCAATACTTGAACTGACTGTTGAGTATCATGATTGATATGCAATTGCAAGCATTAAATACAACCTTGAAGATAAAGGATACAAGCAAAATCGATAGATGACAAAAATTGACTGGCCTTAGAAGAATATCGAATAGGGGAAAGAGTCACCTATTATTATACACATGGTTTCAGATGAAGAAACAAAATTAGATGCATTGTGGTTGGGTCCATTCAAAGTTATCGCCAAGATAGGGACTGATGCTTACTCCATAAAGAATCTCTTGGATGGAAGAGTTGTAAATCAAGTCCATGCTAAGTATCTAAAGTGTTGGATTGAGAAAAAAATAAAGAGTTCCCAAAGGACTTATGAACCATTAGGTTGGTCATGTCCTGATGATTAGGTCAAGTCCGAAAAAAAGGACCTCTGAACCAATCTAGATGGTTAAGTCCGAAAAAAGGACCTCTGAACCATGTAAAACTAGTAGGTTTAAGTACCCAGGACCCAGTTTGGGGGAAAAGATGGACCTCTGGACTGAAACAAGGTCAAGTCCCATAGAAAAAAAGAAGAATAAAGACAAAAAAGTTGATAAAAGATATCATAAAAAGTTTATAAACTGCATAGATAAAAAAGCCAATATATTTAATAAATTTTTATTTTATTGATGTTCTTGGTATGGGGATGATTATGACTATGTCAACTCTTGGGGGAGGGAGGATGGTTCGTGGTAGGAATAAACAGCCCATCAAAATTGTTATGCGATTGAATGCTTGTGAGGTGAGACCTACACGAAACCAAGTTTGTTGAGCAGATGCCGAGCCCTGAGAAAAAGTGACTAGGGGAAGGGAAGTTGAGATGTCAGAAGATGCCAATCACAAAACCCTGGAGTGGGGAGGAAAGCAGCTTTATAAATGGAGGCAATTGGCGAATAACCCTGAGTAATCCTAATAAGGCACCAGAGTCAGAAGATTTGTCCTGAGCGCCTGCTGATGGGCTTCATCAAGGACACCAGACATGTAAGCCAGCAACAAAGAAGGAATACTCGATGGGGGTTGCCAAATCATGCCCCCCATCAACGCCATCAGCGGAAGATACTGATGGGAAGCTCTGGAGAAGAGATAGTTGTTCAGAGAGCAGATTGCATCCTGCAAGCAGCGACTATGGGCTTCGCAGAAGCTAAAGCTGAACAATCGGTGGAAACCAGTAGAGGATGGAAGCTTCAAAGACCAACTTTGAAGAACTTGGCCAGCAAAGCGAATAGCATAAGTGGCAGTATCCAAATTCAGAAGGTTATCAAGATCAGAGGTATTCAGTGCTAATGTTAAAGCCTCAGTGACTTGGGCCTAGAGTTCAGCATAGGGGAGCTCAAAGTGTATGCTGTTAACGATTGAGAGCTCAGAGACCAGAACAGCAGGTTTGTAGAATTGACTGAGTCAGAAGAGGAACTCAGGGAGCAGGTCCAACCCAGCCAGAAATGAACGATCCAGAGCAACTGGCATAATCTCTGGAGCATCTATGATGATGTTCAGAGCATCAGCTAAAGGTGATGAATCCAGGAGGGTTTCAAAGTCCAACTCTGGAATTGACTGCAGAGGAAGAGTCAGCCGAGAGTTTTTTGAAATGATGGCTAGCCTGGTTTTGGAGGGATTAGTTACCATTTCCAGTAATTTGATGGAAGGACTAGCTGCTTGTGCCAGACTAGGCGTATGAGTCCTGGAAGTACCATAAAAGAGGTTCCAACAAGCATCCTGAAACATCTGCTGGAAGAGACGGAGGTCTGGATCAGACAGACTATTGAGGAGCTTCTGGTAGCAAGATTCAGAATTTGACATATGAGCAGGATGAGAGGGGGATGTCAGGCTTATCTAGAAGTCGATATTATACACTTTATAATCCATTAGGCTCCAATTTCGGGAAAATTAATCTCAAAATTATTGAGATAAGCTCTCCAAGGGAAGAATTAGGAATGACTTGAGCTAAGAGGTTATGAGTAAAATAACAAGGGCGATTAAGAAATAAGTATTCTTAATTAAGCCACGAAATGACCATTGATGGCAAGAGTCTCCTGTCTAGGATGAGGAGAAAATCAGGAATTCAAAGACGCCAGACCAAGAATCCTGAATATTACAGCGGGTCATATACCCTGATGGGGGGAAAACCAGATCTTGGTACTAATATTGTCATGAGTAAATCGATCATCCTGCATGACAGAAGGTCATGAAGACTGCTCTCTGAGAAGGCGGTAGTGAGGAGGAAGAGGAAGAACGCCGTATGCTGAAGGTCAACCTGAACAGCGTTGAGTATTGATGAGTATACTCCGCTTGAACCAATGAAGTATTTAACCAAGTGTATGAAATCTTGTTCTCATGCCCCAGTCCTTTTTTCGCTGGAAATCTAGGCAAGAGGGGGGACGTGTTGGGATTTTTGCCCATATTCCCAGCCTGCTATATTACCTGGTATCTCTAGGGGAAATTCCCTAAAGCAAAGTGAATTGGAAATTGGTTGGCCCGAGTTTTGGAGGAACTACATTCAGGGGGATTTTGGGATGTTCGCCTAGTTGTATCCATTGGGGATTGATCTGGATGAATACCTAAGATCTCATCGGGCAGAGTGGCTGACAAAATAGGGGCATCTGACAGTGATTAACTATCAGGTGTACCAATTGGGATCAGTCAGGTTTCATCACCAACTGATTTGGAATGAATAGTAAGTTGTGAGGCGAGTGATGCTTCCTATAACTAGTAAATTGATCGGTTGGTGAAGTGACCTGCCATAATAAGTAACAAGTCCCATTACCTAAGCAGGTCATTAGTTAATTATAATTGGTTTTCATGTATTGAGAGGAAAACGTTAGGGACACGTTTTCTGACTCTTTCCGTTTGAGGTCTCAAGAATGTCCAATGACAGAAGTCTAGCCAGGATGGGGAAGACCATCACTGCTGAGATGAGGAAGGGTGATTCAATGGTAACAGCTGCCATTTCATTAAAGAGGTGTCAACTGAGGCTTAGACAGCCAAATCCACTGCTATATAATTTATAGGATTTACTATAATAAGAAACTCTAGTTTTAAGATAACAATTACTTTACAGTAATATTTATCAATTAGGTGTATAATTAGACTATCAGCTTCTATTTTGTCGTTCTATCTCAAGGATATTATTGCAGAAGGAAATAATCGGAAGACTCTCAGAGAGAAGAGTAAAGTCTGAGAGGGGATCTAGAGATGAAAGAACCACAATCAGGGATAGCTGGCAATTGTGTGTTGAGCTGAGAGAGACTGTCACCAGGGTAGCTTAACAAAGATCAGGTGGACAAGAGCATAGGGATTGAATCCCTACGAGTACAACTTCAAGAGTATTTAATTGGAATTACTGGCTGAGCGTTGGGCTGAACAATAGTTCAATCTCAACTACGGATAATAGTCTTCATACTATTATTAATTAATACATTTTATACAACGTGACAAAGTGCTTGAGGAAATTGAACCTGTGCAGTAAATTAAGTTACTAGTTTGACAGCTGATAATCATTCCTAGAGTAAATTTTTACAAGCTTACAGCGCGCTACCCTTGCAGTTTGGGTTGTTTGTCATTGTAGCCCCAGCCATAGTGCTACTGAACATTAACTATGACCTTTTAATTGGAACAGCTTTTATGTGCCACTTTGGGCTGTTGTAGACATGATAGCAGAGAGCTTCGAAATCCTGGGACAGCAGATCCCAATCTACTTCACTTCCAGCGGAATGCCAAAGAATCTGGTGCATATGGGTCTTATTAACATTGCATATGGTGATGGGGTGACTCTGATTCATTACCATCAACTAAAGAGCAAGACCTGGCCTTTCCCCGTTTAATATATGAATATAAAGGACTACTCCAAGAGCTTCTAGCCCTATATCTATCCCCTGGACGTCAAGTAATCATAAACTCTGAGTTAGAGGTGGAAGTTCCTGCTGGGCTCTATGAGGAGGTCATTGGGCCCTATCAGTAATTGTGGCTTGAGCCCTATATGGCCCAAGGCATTATACTCCCAGGGCATGTGGAGATCAAGGTCTTGGTAGCAAATCTTCAGGTTGGACTGATGCAAATCTGACTGCAAATATTGGAGTATTTTAAAATAATGTAAGTTGAGGAGGTCCTCTAGGTTCATGAGTTTGGTTTGCTAGATGAATATGGTCTGCCCATCAAACTGCAGCTTGGTTTAATGGTAGTTGTACCACATGAAAATTTAATGGGGTTAATGGAAGACCAGAAAGATAAAGTGAAAGCCTAATTTCAAAAAAAAACAAAGAGTTCTTTAATGTTTATAATTATTGGAATTTCGTGAGAAATTATGATAAGCAGGAACTACAAAGGCTATAAAATTGTTAGTTCCGTGGCTCTAGCAAAGATTGACTCAATTGCAACGAAGTTATTAGTTCCGTTGCTATAGTAAATTCCAATTGGAAATAGAGAATCCTGTACGAAAAGAAACAAAGTTATGCTAATCGAGATAAAAATCGTGGTGCTTTATTGGTTAGAAATGAGGGATATTTATAGGGGTAGATCTAGTAGTTATGCATTAGGATTTTTGAGATGCACCTAAGGGAAGAACTTTCCTATTGTATGACCGATATCTCTGATTATTAATGACATGCTTGTGATGGCCAGATTTGATAATATTCTTATATGATGAGACTAATTTTCTTATATAATTTTCTGCCTCATCCAATAGTTTGGCATCATCCTTCAGAGAAGGTTGATAACTCCGAAGGGTTGATTGTCAGTCTGTCCTAGAATTGGATATCTTTGACATAGATTTTACAATCTCATTAGACTGAGATATCAAATCTTGATCTTGAGTAACCTCAGCCATCATAGATGGATCTTTACAATGCCCCCTCAAGATCTTGCCAGGGGCACATACTTACACAGAAATCTACTATGCACTCTATTAATAACAGTACCAGTATTAACAGAAGCAATGGAGTATTCAATACCCCAATGATAAATAATACAGTATGGACCAGCCCATAAGTTGTCAAGTTTGTAGATCCTTCTTCTGGCCTATGGTGATAGAAGAGTACCAGATCTCAACTTTATATTCTGGTAGCGTAGGTATACTAGCATTGGTTCTTGTTCCCTCTTTTAAGGTGGTAGCAGCAAGAAAACTTGAAGCTAAAGCTTTTAATCAAATAATTTTATCAGCTAGTCTCCTCATAGCTAAATCATTAGTTTGTGTGGTAGCTTTTTCTAGTATAGGTTGTACGCTTGAAGGGGGATAAGATCCTGACCATATAAAGCTTTAAAAGGAACCATTCCAACTATACAATGGTTGCTAACTTTATAGGCTAACATCACACTAGGCAAAATAGAGATTCCATCTACTCGGGTAATTGGAAGCTATTTTTCAAAAAATGGCTACAAGGGTGCCATTTGCTCGTTCAACCGCACCATTAGTAGAAGTATTATATGGGGATGTGAATGACTTATAAGTACCCATTAACTTAGTAAGCTTAGATACCACCTGAGAAATGAAGTTGGTCTATTATCCAATAAACTGGACTTTCAGGATATCATGTCTGGCGAAAACTTGATTAAAAATAAAGGAAGCCGTAGCCTTTGCAGTAACCATGGAAACTGAAATAGCTTCATTCCATTTAGTAAATTGGTCAACAGCTAACAAAATATATTGATGTCCATAAGTGGCAGTAGGGAGAGGACCCACCACATCAATACCCATAGCAGAGAAAGGTTTAGAAGGGCCCACAATTTTGTGTTGGAACATCAGATTTACACCACGTTATTGTTGGCATGTAAGACAAGACTCCAACACATCATGTAATGATTCTAGCATATTATCACAGTTACAATGAGTTTTCAACCACTGTAGGGTTTTAACGACAGCTCCATGCCCTATGGTTTAGTGGGCTTCCATAATAGTATTAGTCCTCTCAGAGGTCCAAATAAAGGGTAGCCACTTAGATCCCACCTTTTTGTATAATGAACCTTCTTTAACCTGAGTATCTTTGGTTAGGGATTGTAACTTTGAGATAACATCTTTAGATTCCCGGTCCTAGAGCTCAGGTCTACCAATTAAGTCATAGATGCGATCCTCCTCAGCAGAAAATAACGTTAAGATAGGAAATTGAGAAAGTCCATCAGCGTTTTAATGAATAATGCCAGCGCGATGTTGAATAGTAAAGTCATAATTCTGGAGTCTTAGATCACATCTAGCTAAGCACCCATCTGGATCCTTCATTTGTTGCAACCACTTTAAGGAAGGTGAACCGTGACAATAGTGAAATGCTTGCCGTAGAGGTAAGGGAGAAAATTCTTGATGGTGGACAAGACTGCAAGGCATTCTCTCTCAGTAACGCTATAATTGCGTTCAGTCTTAGAAAGGGTTTTACTATAGTATGTGATGGGGTGATCAACCAGGCTAGTATCATGTTGAGCCAGAATGGCTCCAATAGCAATATTACTGGCATTGGTAAATAGTATAAAAGGTTTGGAAATTCAGAATGCGCTAAGATTGGGACACTCATTAAGGCTTGGCGCAACAGATCTAAAGCTTGCTGCTGAGATTCTTCCCATACAAAAGGGACTTCCTTGTGCAAAAGGTAAACTAAATGCTCCACAATCTCTGCAAAATGAGGGATAATTGTCAGTAATAACCAACCATTCTTAAAAACACATGAAAATCACGCAAGCTTTTAGGAACAGGCATGTCCAAAATAGCTTGTATCTTATTAGATAAGGGTATAATCCCCTCACAATTAACTTTATGACCTAAGAATTTCATCTTGGTCTTAAGAAGGCACACTTGGATGGTTTTGCTTAAGTGAAGTGTGACACATCCGACCAAAAAACTTACTTTAAATGAGCCAAATGTTCGTTAAAAGTGAGAGAAAACACAGTAACATCATCCAAATATACCAAAACAACTAGAAAGTTTCAAATCCCCAAACAAGCCATCCATGGCTCGGTGGAAAGTAGCAGGGGCATTACAAAGCCCCTGCAGCATACAAGTGGGCTCAAATAACCCCTCACTTTAGATTAAAGCACATTTTTGATGATCTTCTAGAGCCAGGTCAATTTTCCAATAGACTCTCACAAGGTCCATAGCTGAGAAGTATTGTGACCCAGACAATAATCTCAATGAATTATCAATTCGAGGTAGAGGATAAGAATCTTTTTGAGTAACAGCATTGAGCTGACAATAGTCTATAAACACTCTATGACCCTCATCTTTTTTTAATTGAGTAGTAAGGGAGAAGCCCATGGACTCTTAGAAGGCGTTAAAAGCCCCAGATCAAGGAGTTGTTCCAATTCCACTGAAACCTGAGCCTCCTCAACTTTAAATTTATGATATGGTCGAGTTCAAATAGGGGGAGTATCCCCAGTTTTCGCCTGATGCTGACCATCTTTCATTAGTCTAAAATCACCAGAGCCTTGGGCAAATATATCTTTATATTCTTCAATAAGAGCCTCATCTTCATGCTGTTGTTCTGAAGTGAGAGAAACCCCCAGATTTAACATCAATTCTAGCAACAATAGGGAGATCTTCAAGCCCAAAATTTATGTAGATCTCCACATCCTGACCTGGATAAGATTTCACTCGCAGGAGTAGGCCGGACATTGGCGATGTGGTTATTGTGATTTAATCGCATAGGTCAAGAAGTGAGATTAGCTAGTAGAATTGAAACAGTCCCATCATAAGCAGGATCAATAATACCCGGGCAGGGTAAGGCCTCCAAAATGAGAGGGATTTTGGTTACCAAAGACTTCTAACACATGATCAGTGGGTACAAATACTTGTGCTCCTGTATCAACAATGACATGAGATCTTGAGGGAATGGTAATTGGAGTGTTAGAATAAAAAGCCATGCCCTTAGAGGCACAAGCTGATGGAGGTGGAAGTATAGTTCTTGTTCTCAAGATTCGGTATTCCTAAATGAGAGATAGAAGTGGGGTATTCCAACAAGCAAACACGTCGTTTGAGTTTGCCTTTGCTATTGGAAACATCTTGTAGAATTAAAGGTACCGGGTACCCAAATTAAAGAAAGACAATTATGCTTAAGGCTTATTATCACATCAAAATCTATGAGATACTTAGTTCCCAAAAGCAAGTCATAGCAGTTGTTATCCAATACTACTGAAGGGGCTGACACAACCAATTTCTAAAGTGCATGGGAAGAGAGGAGTAAGCACCTATATACTTAGTGTAGGAAGGACCAGAAGTTCCGTAGTCTGGGAATGGTTTAAGTCCGGCGCCCGTTTTGATATTTTTCATAAGCTTGGATGAGATTACATTTATGGTCGATCCCATGTCAATATTAGCCAAAACTTTCACCTTATGCATGATGACTTCCACCTAGGTCACATTAGAGTTAAACTTTGGGATTATAAACACCAAGGGGTTATTTAGTTGAGATGAATTAGAAGAGGAATAAGCAGAAGCGTAATTAGAAAGGGTATTTTTGCTGGCTAATTCATCGGGAACATCAAGCTCACCAGGAGCAGATATCACATAACAATTGGTAGAAGAGTTAATTGATTTCAATGGAGGCACAGGAGGTAGGTCAGCACAGGGAGCCTCATGCCCTAAGCTGACTCCTCTTTTTCGACTCTTCTGCTTAATTTTTCGAACATTGAGATACCACATGACCCACGAGACCACGATAAGAGCACAATTATATCTTTAGTTTAGACTTGGGCTTAGGTGGCATCACATGGATATAAAAATGAGGGTTATTTGGGGAGTCATGTGTACCACACCATTGGGAATTTCCATGAGCACTTCTTTGATGTTGATAATGGATTGGAAATTTTCTTAAGTGATTTCAAATGCAGTAGTAACTGAGTATGAGAAGCGAATGCACTCATTATAGTCGATATGGCATCATCTATTGTAATTCAAGCAAGTGGCAAGAGTCTGGGCCTCATGGTAGAATCTTCAAGCTAAGTCTTAGATAGACTCTCCTCATTTGATTTGAATACTCATAAAGGCTTGCTATTGGTTTAAGAGAATTTGATAACTCCCAAATTCCTTAATAAGGGCAGTCTTCATTTAAGCCCATGTATTGCAAACCTTCAGGTGAGGTACATGATTTCATGCACAAACAGGCTTAGGCAAGAGGTAATATGCTGGACCTTCTGTTGATTGTTGCCCCGTCCATTGCACAGTCATAGACAAAGAGGAACGAATGGATGCTACCTTAACCCAGCTCAAACTTTTACTTAAAATTAGGTTTAAAGGTAAAGGTTCATTTCTCAAAACATGTACACCTAATACCAAGGCTGGCTCAGCTTCAGAGGGTTCTGATTCTGGGATATGGACTTGAGATGGAATTCGGTCAACTTGTTGCCTTAGATGATTGAGGTCCTTCTAAAATTATGAGCCCATTGAGCTTGATTATCATTTGCAGGTTGTTGAGTTAAGTTAGAAATTGCAGTGATCATCTCAGCCTGCTTGCTCTCAATTAGTCCACATCAAGCAGATAACAATTCAATGGAAGCGTTTAGCCTTACAAACTGGATTTCTTCCATAGTTTGATTATCATCACATAGGCAATGAGCATTATCCATGCCATCTGATAAGTTGGTTAATGAGTAATTAGGGTCAGTCGGGAGGCCTTCTAAGGGTAAGAAACACCCTTGAGATATAGCTCAGATTTGTGTTTCTAATGCTTGTACTTGCAATACTAGCAGCATAAAAGGTTCAGAATTGGACATTGGAAGCGAGGATCTAGGGGGACCAGAAGGTCCCAGGGGTCCTTATGACCCATCTCAACCTGCTGGCCCTGGTGAGCCTTGTTGGCCCACTGGACCAGGAGGACCATGTTCATCAGGAGGACCCAGGCTTACCAAAGAAGAACTTGGTGGTCCTGGCAGTCCAGGAGGGCCAACAGGGCTGGTCCACCTTCTCCGATAGTACCCACTATTCAGACAAAATGTTGGACTAGCCCATCAAGCTCATTAATGCGCTCCTCATGCTTGACCTCAATTGATCCACTGTCTTGATTTCATCCTCAAGGGAGGTGATACAGTGGTGGATAGGGTTAGTGATATCGCTAATTTGCTGAGATAATTATTGGCTGATGTATCCTACAACATCATTATCAATTCTCACTAACTGGTTATGTATATTAATGATTTCTCTTCTATTATTGAGAATGGCCTCCCAATCATCCCGTCCAAAGTTAGAAGCCATTTAACAAAATGAGGATAACTGAGAGTGAAGTTGTTGCGCCAGATTCAACTGGCGTTGGATTTCAAGATGCAACCCCAAAATCTGTAGTAAATGGTGAATAGCGGGATGTACATAATGCCAGAGGTACTGCTCAGTTCTAGCCAGACCAACTTTGGTAGCTGTAACACCGCTCAGTTGTATAAGCTCATCATGTTTTCAGCAACTTTAGATGCTCAGTCACAATTATGATGAGCACCAGGCTGAATAGCCCCCTTATCAAGCCTTTGGCAGTTTCTTCAACATTCGTGGCTTGAATATGATAATTATTTTAGTCAGGGCCCTCAATGGCCAAGTTCATAGAAGCCTTTAAATTCTGATTATTTGTATTAGCGGAAGGCATCTATTGCCTGTTGGAGTGTACCCATCAGGTTATATTCAATGATTCCTCAGAAGAGGGGCTTTCTTTGCTAGACATATTCATGGTTGTGAACGTATGTCTTTACCAGGTAGCCTTGGAAGCAGACCTGGCAGGGAGCACCAGTATTGGAATTTCATGAGAAATTATTATAAGCAAGTGCTACAAAGGCTAAGAAATTATTAGTTCTGTGGCTCTAGCAAAAATAGACTCAATTGCAATGAAGTTATTAGTTCCATTACTATTGTTGATTCCATATAGAAATACAGAATCCTGTATGAAAAAACCAAAATTATGGTAATTGAGACAAAAATCGTGGTGCTTTATTAGTTAAAAATGAGGGCTATTTATAGGGGTAGATTTAGTAGGTATGCATGAGGATTTTTGAGATGCACCTAAGGGAAGAACTTTCCTATTAAATGACCGATATTGCTGATTATTAGTGCCATACTTGTGATGGCCAGATTTGATAATATTCTTATTTGATGAGACTAATTTTCTTATATGATTTTCTGCCTCATCCGATAGTTTGCCATCATCCTTCAGAGAAGGTTGATAACTCCAAAGGGTTGATTGTCAGTCTATCTTAGAATTGAATATTTTTGAAATAAAGTTTACAATCTCATTAACTGAGATATCAAATCTTGATCTTGAGTAACTTCAGTCATCATAAATGAATCCCCATTAATGATCATAAATTAGGGTGTATATAGGGAGTGATCCATCAAGTGGACACTTGAGATCATCCCCCATCAGATCTTGGCCGATCTTCCAGTCTAGGGCTGCCTAGGAAGTAGTAACCAAGGAGATCAAAAAGCTACTTGAACAAGAAATGTTTGAACCATCAAAGCCTCTATGGGTTTCACCTGTTCTGATTGTAAAAAAGAAGGACAGCACCAACCACGTAGCAATAAATTTTTGGAAGCTCAATAGTATCACCAAGAAAAACTCATACCCCTTGGTGCAGATTGATGATGCTTTAGATCAGTAAGGGGGAGCTCATTACTTCAGCACGATGGATTTTATCCTGTTTATTAGCAAATTTGAGTTGCCCATGGCGGAACAGGAGAAATACGTCATAATCACGTCTAAGGGGCTTTTTCAACCAACCTGTATGTCTTAAAGGCTATGTTATAACCGCTACATTCCAACGGGTGATGGATTCTTTCCTTGGTGATCAAAAGTTGTCATATGTCCTTGTGTACCTCAATGACTCCAAAGTATTCTCCCATACATTTTTTGAACACATTAACCATTTGTAATAGTATTCCACCGGCTGGCTGAGGCCAACATCAAGATCAAACCCTAAAAATGTAAATTTTCAAAGATCAGATGGAGTACCTCAGCTTTTTGGTTGATGCGACCAGGTCTAAACCTCAACCAGCCAAAGTGTACCCTATCCATAAGATGACTACGCTGAACATTAAGCAGGACATTCAGTATTTTTGGTAATGGTCAGCTACTACCGCCAATTCATACCCAATTTTAGTTGTATTGGAGGACCGCTATTTGTATTATTAAAAAAGGATGTCATGTTCAAATGGATGAAGCTCCGTCAACACTCTTTCAACACACTTCAGATGGCATTAATGTATACATCAGTGCTCCATTACCCAAATTTTGAAGAAGAGTTTATTGTTCCGATGGATGCCTCTATTTCCGCCATTGAGTCGTTCTAATAAATAAATATGACGATGGGGAGGAGCATCTGGTTGCATACAATAGCTGTAGTTTGAAAAGCTACAAACGGAATTACACCGTGACCAAGTGAGAGTGCTTAGTGGTGGTTTAAATTATAAGCAATTCAGGGTATATTTCATGGGGTAAAGTTTAAAGTTGTAACAGACCATGTGTCGTTATGCTGGTTGCAGAACCTCAGAGAGCCTGAGGGGCGTCTAGCCAATGGGCTCTTATGCTGCAGGACTATGACTTTGAAATCCTTCATTGACCTTGAGCAAAACAACAAAAAAAATGCTTATCATGATTGCCACCCATTGCTATTATGGTGGATCTGAGCAATGTAATGTTCAATAAAATGCACACTAGAAAGTATGGCAATGAACCGCCACAAGTCATCAAGTTGTTAGATGAAAGAAGTGCTGATACATTTCTAAGGAATGGAGAATTATACAAACGGATAGGGGACACTACTGTGAAAATCCCAAGACCTTCCATACGCCCAAAAATTATTAGGAGTGCTCACTGAGCAGTTGGACATGGTGGGGTATGCAATACTTTGGAAATGCTGTGACCGCGTTACTACTGGGAAAGCATGCAATTTGACATGCTTAGAACGATCTCCTACTGCCACCAGTGCCAAGTGGAAAAGCCATTTTGCCATAAGTCTTCATATCAGTTGGTGAACCCTCACTTTGCTTTGCATACGGTTTCTATTGATGTGGTTGAGCCTCTGCTGACTGGAGCAAACTGGTCAAAGTATATTCTGATGGCGATTGACCACTTGAACAGGTGGGTTGAGGCACAGGGAATATGTGATTTGGGGGCTGTCACAGTGGCTAAGTCTGTGATAAAGTGTATAATCCAGCGAAATGGCTGTCCTAAGTTCATCCTTACTGATAACAGGACCAACTTCACTTCCCATACTTTTCCCATGCTCAACAAACTTATGGCTATCCACGGGGTTTTGGATACCCTTTATCATACAGAATCTAATGGTATGGTTGAACGGGTCAACAGGACACTGGTGAAGATACTCCAGAAGCTGGTAATAGATAGACCCTCTGATTGGAATACCCTTTTTCCACTGCTGTCTTTGTGTACAACATCAGTTATTACTTGACAACGGGGAAAAGTCCATTCCAGTTATTATATGGGCGGCACCCAGCTCTACCTGCATTGCTCTATTCCTTTGTGGAAAATACTGGCGGAATGGATTCTAAATGCTACTTGATCTACCTAACAAATACACGCTGATTAAATTGCAAACTAAAGCGTACTCATTCAGTTTAGCCAATAAGATAAATAAACAGGCTGTAGATAAGGTACAGCATAGTGGAATATCTCATTCTAAAGAAGGTGAGCTGGTTCTAATACATGATCAACATGGGTTTTGGTGAAAGCACAAATTGTCCAGCATCTGGATTGGGACATTTGGAATAATTGGTAAAACTGGTGTGGATGATTATACTATTAAGGACCCTGCAAGCTGTCATTTCATTAACTGAGTGCATGCAAATTCCCTCCGGGCATATAAACAATAGGATCCTAATCATCCAGTCAAGGATAGAATATCGAAACTGTGAAATGACTGGATGATAAGTCTTAAGTTGTTATGGCGGAATGGGTAGAGTCCGCTGAGTTTGATACAATTTATGATTATCTGAACGCCTTGAGATGAGGTGATATTGGGTTGGTATGGATGGTTATTGGATTGCTTCCAAATGAGGTTATTAGAAGGTGTTGATGAAAGACAATAAGTTGGTAAATCTCCTAGATTTAGGAGATTGTGAATTTAATAATTGAAGACTTTCTGGAACCAATGAGATACAGAAGAACCGAATTATGAAGCTGAGGAAATGATAGTGTCTGAAGGCACTAAGATATAGGCGAGATGAGACAATTGAAGAGAGGAGGTTCTTAGTAGTTTAGAGGAGAAGAACAGCAAGGATCCGCTGTATTTATAAAAAAAATAAATAAAGTGTCGTGTGGGGCAATTGCCTATATTTATTAATTCCTATTAAGTTGTTTTGAGGATGATAATGTCATATCATCGGTCATATTGCTCACTGGGCTTAATTCTGTACAAAACCCCTTCAGCGTATCTCACCAATACTGCCAAATTTATAAAATTCTGAAAAAGTGATAATTGATCTGGCAACACCCATCTTTGCACTGGCAGGATTTATAGAATTTCGCCCTTACAAGGGCTATTTTGATATAGGTTCCCCACTGAAGAGGATGCAGCAGCAGCAGCAATGCCCTTAATATACAAAAACACACCCATTACCACCACCAAACATGTCTCCTCAAAGATACCACATATGTGGTGACCTTTGCAAACCTCCCCTCACACCTTCCCCTCAAACACTCTATGAGAAGTTGATGTCAGGGCTATCCACTTATGGCACAGACCCCATCATCAAATTTATTGTCCCAAGTGGTACTGAGTGCCTAGCGGCACCTCAGACAATGGCCACCATTACCCTCACCAGCTAATGATGGCCCAGAACATCCCACCAACTACCTATATCACATCCACACCTGACCATTTCTTTTGGGCCTGTATCAACAATGGTCACACAATTTGCCCCCTCTTCCATGAGTTGATCATATAAAAAAGCATGTCAATACAATTCACACCCTGAGAGTACTGCCAATGCGTCCATGAGGCCACACCAACAGAGTTTGAGTGGGGATTTTGGCTTTCCCCGCCCCCAGGCCATGTGCTCAATGATTTAAAGCAAAATTCTAGCAACCTAAAACAAATCTGGCCAATTTACACCCATGCCAACCAATCAGGTACAGGCTTAAACCCATGTTCAATCAAAAAAATCTCCCGCCCCAAAACTTACTCAACCACAGAAACATATCATCAAATTGATAAAAATCAACCAAAAACCCTAGGACTATTGAAAGAAGTGTCCAAATCTGGTGAAATTGTCCCACCTCTTGCTAAACCATTTGATTTAACCCTTATCTGAATTTATACTTTGATGCCCCACTTCCGCCCAAACAATATGTCTCCAAACCCAATGCTACCCCATACCAAAGTGACCACCTGCTTGCAGAGGCTGCAATGCCTCACCCAAAAGTTGCTATCTCTGCAAAGCCACGGCAAAATTTGTTACTGAGTTTAAAAGAAGGGATGAATTTTACCATGTTCCCCCCTATTTCCCTTATATTGCAAAAGATGTAATCACCAATCTCACTGAAGCTGCCACCACCGCTGTCAGACATGTCACTGAACTAGCAATTTTTCCCCATCCACACATGCACCAAGGGCCAACATTGCATAATTAGATCAGCTTTCTGATGCCTGCATCTAAACTGAACACCATGTTGCAAAACATATTGAGGCTATTCTCCAAGCCCAAATTGTCAATTTCAACAATTATTTGCCTCACCTTGACCCTCACCCTGCGGACTCCCCAACCCCCTTGCTATCAGCATTGATATGCCTCTTCACTGCTGAACTTGATGATCCACCTGATCCCCCAACCCCCTCCACCGTGGTGAGATAAGCAACTCGCCCTGTTCCATCTGGTAGGTTGTTTTCTCGCTTTTTTGTGCCCTGCTGCTTATTTAGGGTAGTTGATTTATGTTTTCAGTTTGTTTGGTTTTTAAGTTTCTGTTTTGTTAATGTCCATTCTCCTGGTCAGTGTACCTCAAGTAAGTTTAAAGATTAGCAGTAATGAATTAAATATAAAGTGATTTTTTAGTTTTGCTACTATCTACCCTTGAAATCTGACTTTACGTCTTAAAGTTTTATATACCTAGTTTCTTACCCAACTTCAATTAAAATAACATTAATTTGTCAGTCTATGATTTTTTAATTTATTGAAAGGTATAATTACTTTAGCGTCTATAGATTTTATACTTGCTTAAAGGGTTTAGTAACAAAGTTACATATATTCTATTAAAAATAACTTAAAAACAATATAAGGTGTGGATAGCATAACAGGGTGGTTCCTGCTTTATTCTGGGTTGGGTTTTTATTTAAACAGGTCAAAGCAAGCTCAGGCTAAAAAACTTGGCATGGGCTATTTGTCTCATTGTTGAACCGCCTCATTTACTTTTTAACAAATAATAAAGAAAAAATTAAAAAAGTGAAGCTAATTATCTATATAGACAGAAACAAAATACTAAATGTGAGATTCTAAATACATCTAATAGAAGATAATTGTGCTTGGTTATATGTTTTTAGAGATAGATATTTTAGATGATATCACAAAACTTTTATATATCTCTAAAAAGCCATAAATACTTTGCTAGTTTTTTGCCAAAATTTTTAGGTATGAACAATATAGCAAATTAGTATACAAGCGTCTTCACTCTTTGTGGGTATTAGGGCAATGATAAAAGGGCTCAGAAAGCTTGCCTTCTTGCTTAATTCTACTAGCACAAACTTAATCTATGGTAAATTATCTAATATCTTCTTGTACATCACTTTACTTTTCACTTTGTTGCTGATATAAAAGAACTTTTTAATATAACATGGTTATGATAATAACCAGCATTCTTATAAAGTCCTTTGCCGCAGTTATCAAGCTGGACAAGGCCTAACACCACTTTAGGACAAAGTGGGACACAAACCCTAGAGGTCTGCTTCTTTTTCAAGATTTTTGATCTGGGACATACCTTATACAAAGATAATTGCGGCTTTTTCGCCTTTCTTAACCCATTTCACTCCACAATTAACCCCAATTACAAACCCATGATTATTAATGAGTCAGCAAAGCATTATTTAAAAAGAACTAAACTGTTCATTTTTTTTGAGGTATGGTTAAGATATATACAAAAAAATCCATTTTGACTCCACAACAAACAAATCAATCAAATACACATTTGACTGTAAAAAATGATACCTTGTGCACCTAAAGAATAATTTTATAAAATTAAGTTTACTTTAAAAATTAAACAAAAAAGTATGCAACAAGTAATAAACTTGTCATCAAATTACAATATTGCCATTTCAGAATCGTCCAATTGAAACACAGATTTAAATAGTTGTATCTAAAGTCAGAATATTGAATTTTAAGTGTTTTTGTTATTTTGCATACCAATTTAGTGCACTTGAACTCTACTGAGACATTGTCCCACCCTTTAAGGGAAAACTCAGCAGCATATACATTTTATGTTGTTGCTTATCTTTCTTAAGGTTTATAATAAGCCAATTTACAATTCTATTATATACGTATTAAACTCTAATTTTCACCCCCTATATTTTCCCAACTAATGCCAATGATGGAGCCACACCCTCTGGTTTTCTGTGTTTGTAATGGCTGTTTCCTATGCGGCTTCTAATCTTTCAGCCACTAGTGTAGGCATGCAGGAGGCACAAGGAGCATACTCAGCTTTCCAAACATCTAATCTAACATATCTTTTTTATAAATACAGTCCAAACGTTTACTACTATGTATAGGATTTGTATTTCTCTAACAATGTAAAATATGATGAAGACTCCATAATAGATGTAACGTTTAACAAGAGAAGTATGGTGTGCAGAAAGCAAAGCCCACTAACCAAGTCTTCTAAGGTCATGAGCTTCAAACTCAATGACATTCTATATAAAAAAATTATTTTAGGTGGGTCAACCTTGAGACAAATACCACACCAATAGTTTTCTAGCCAGTACAAGTTTCGAACTCAAAACCTGCACAAGGGGTGGAAGCAGTTTTACCTGCTTGGCTAACCACCCTCCAACATTCTATATAATACTAAGGGTTATCTACTTTAAAAAATACTCCTAACTGGGTGTGGCTTCAACATTAATTTGTTAACACTTGCGTTCCTATAATTGTTTTGAGTATAACATTTAGTGTGGGATTCATGTCTATATATCAGTAAATCTCATATATCTAACCTGGAAGGTCTTAATTTCATACTCTCATAATGGCTGTGCTTTGCAGCCTTTAGATGCTGTTGCAGGAACTTAAATATCTGCGATAGAAGCTAGAAATTCAACTTAACCAATTCTATTATATTATCTTAATCTTTAGGTATAGATGTGAAGAGGTTAAGACCTCTTGGCTTTGTGCAAATTAACCACAATTTATTTGAAATACTTAGGGCTACCCTCACATTTTTCCATGGATCAATCTTATCAAAGCAATAAAACAAGTTTTACTTGCTTGTGCAACGCTCCAATATCACTTCTCCAACAAAAACGCTTGCAAAGTTTTAATAGTTGGTAAATCAAATAGAACTTCAACTGAGGTAGCAAACCAGGTTTTTGAGTGCTAGGTTATCTAAAGTTTTTGCATGCTTCTTATGAGTACAATAAAAGAAGATGAACAGCATTCTTTATCCCTACTGGATGTTTTACAAGGAGAAGCGAAGAATTGTGACAGAACTATGCTATATTATAATTCACAGTTAAGGGAATCTGTCTCCTCCGTGCATAACATCATATCTGCACTGGCTATTACAAACTTATTATAATCTCAGCAATTATTTTCCTTATCAAACCGCCAAGTTCTTTAATCAAAAATGGATGTGTATATCAAAACGTTTCGTTGAATAGCTAAAGTCTCAAAGTTACCTAATTATTCTTGTAATTGTGCTTTCTAAGCTTCTATATTTTGTGGCTCAGGTTCTCATGCTGTTTAAGGAACAGTTCAGGAACTTAAAATGTGGTGTTTGACGCATCTCGTTAAATTTCAGCTTAACCAGGGTATCAATGCGCAAGTAAGTACAACTCATAGAAGTCAAACTAGAAGTGAACAAAATCTCAACTAAAGCCAATGAGGAAGAAACAGTGGTAGTGTTTGAAGAAGAATATCAGACTATCTAATTTAGTGTGTTCAGAATTTAGATTATGCCAGCGTCAAAAATTCTGATAGTATTGGAGTAGAACTGTCATTAATTAAAATGGATGGTACTCTTTTGGTCATTGCACTAAACTTTTATGGAAGGATATTGTGATATTAAGTAAAAGGTTATAAGCACAGTAGCTGTAAGGCGAACAGCAAGTAAGAATTAGACTGGCCTACCAGCCCAAATGCCAGAGCATCTAAACACCAAACCAGAATACCTGGGGCACTGCTGCTGATATGACGAATATAGAACTGGGAATTAGTCCCACCAAAATCTGCTGGTGAGCCAGAATTTTATATAGTCACAAAATAAAGTACCAGATGCACACGGCCGTTAACCCTGAGGGGTATGAGAACAATGGTGGATAAGGCGGCTTAATTTTTAACATGTAAAAACTAATTTTTTGGGAAGAATTTTAATGGAAATTTAGGAAAGAAAAATTGATCAACAATTTTCTCAGTGCGAAATGACTGATTAAATAGTAGTCAATTTGGGGGAAAGCAAAGCTGGGATTGGGTTTCTCAAATTCAACCTAACTGGTGAATTATTTGGGAATGGGCGGGTTAATTCCTTGGGAACTGTCATTGCAAAATTTGGCTGTGGGCTGAGTCGCTGTTGGTTTGACCTTGAACGCCTGAACCAAAGCTCAACTACATTCTGATGGTTGTTATGATGGCATTTATCCTGACGAGCGGCAGGAATCCCCCAAGGCCACACCACATAGGGGTGGGCCCATTTGGTTGGGAACAGGTTTGGGATGCCCAACCCACCCATGCTCAGTCACTGGGCTATTCGTTTGGTCAATGGCATTACATCGGGCACAACGCCCAATTTTTCAGCAGGAAGCTGCCCAATGGGGGTGATGCCTGCCAGATTTGGGAGGGGAGAGATTTTTCCAGTTGTCATGTTAAACAAGTTGCAACTGTCGGGTATTCCAGCTGATAGATCAGTCTTCATACCTTTTTGACCATTTAAAATCTGAGCATTGGGCAGATTGCCGCTTAAATTGGTTATGCTCAAAATTTTATTTCAGTGATCTCAGTGCAAATTTCACTGATTCCTCACACCAGTTCTTCTGAGGTTAGTGTGGGTACTGGAAACAGGATCCAAAGTGAGAGAGATGTTACCCAGCGCTCATCTACTATGTGAGCGAGATTACCCTGAGTAATGGGGGTATAGCCATCCTCTTTGGTGCCTTATTACTCGGAAATGGGAAAATGGCCCGGTAAACACCCAGAGGATGTTCCCTGGGACTTACAGTAGCCTCACATATGAGCACTTGTCATCACTCACATGCCTACTTTGAACAACTTCATACTACAAAGGATACCTTTATGGTCTAAATTGAACTCCAAAGGTCTGAGTATATAAACGACTCAACCAATCTTTTAGGTTTTTTCTTTGGGAAAGCGACGTTTCTGTAAATTTTGATAACCTAAAACTACCTATTCAATCTCTCTGGATCTTTCCATAGTAAGGCCCCTATCTGACCACTAATACCCACAATCAATCACTTTATCATATGCTTGGGCTGCGTCAATGCAATCTCACTATATATGTAGTACCAGAAATTGTTCAAAAGATTCCTATGTGTACTAAGTCATGACAAAGCGTTTATTACTTAATGACTTGAGTAGATTTGAACGTGCTTATTTCTTGTTTACTGTTAATGTTACTTTAGGGCAACTTAGGAAATCAATATGCTCTGATGGACACTGGAGAATTACTATGTTATGTTGACCTTCATTATGTGCAGACCTTGGACCTAAAAGTTAAAACAGGTTCACCTGTCAAGGGTGCTTCACAAGTCCTGATGGCCACACTCACTCTGTGTGAGCCACTTCGTTTTGTTACCCATATACATGAGTTTGTGGGCAATTTTTCATCAGTTTCTGAGCTTTATACCCAATGATTTTGGAATAGGTTGTTGTCACTGTCATTTGGTGAACATTAACTTGGAATAGAAAACTAGCCCAACCTCTATTTGCTGTTAAGTGATATTTATCTTAACCCAACTTCAGTAACAGGGAAATTAGTGGAGGCAACTGTGAGTGATCCGTTACTGACTTCATGCCTGACTTACTCACCATGCCACAATCTTTGAGCCCTCCAAGGCTGTTTCGATGTAAAAAATACAATCATCCACCAACTCTTTCAAGGATTAATCATATAATTTAGATGAAGGCTAGCCTTATAAAATTTATCTGTCCTTTATTTTTCAGAGCCAATGATGATTAGGCATAAAAACATGGGTTGACAATATAGTTGCAAAAGAGTGATAAATTAAAAACCACAAATAAATTTTATCTCTAGTTTTTAGCTAAAAAATCATGATGAGATTTTAAGGCTGTGTTATTTTTTGTGCACTTAAACAATGCTAAAGTCGCAGATCTAAACCCACTACCACCTGAGGCCACTATAGCTCAATCATCTTTCAAGTGCAAGGTTTTCTTAGAACTTGCCCTGTTTATTTCATTCCATTAAATGCGGATGAATTCTGTCAGGAATAACTGACGCAAATCCACACACTTTTTGAAATATAACAGTTTATGGTAGTGACCTTTGGACTTAAGAATCTTCGGCAGATTTTTAGTGCCTCATTAATAATGCTCTGGGGGATTTTAGGTTTAACTGATCTATAGCTTATATTTAAGACATATTGATTTAATCACCCAATGCTGATCAAAATGACAAGGATTTGGTCGCTGTGGCTGTATCACTTCACAAAGCAAGGTTATTTTCAAAATAATCTAATTGCGAATTTTACAAGGTCAAAGTTTTTTACAAGTAGCCTCATGCCAAGGGATGCCCAAGCCATCGCCCCCTCAAATTTAGACGTCATAAATCGTGGTTAACTTCAAACATTCAGAAACAGCTTTGCAGTTTCTTATAGTAAGTCACCTTTCTAATTAAGTTTTTGCTTACCCTCAGAAAACTTTAAACATCCTTTCACTCTTGACGAACAAGAACTGACATCAGCTCATCTGGATGCTAAGATGTTAAAAAGTGTTCAATGACATTAAGAATGTTTTTACAAAGGGGCCAGTTTTGCGCCATACTGATGAGTACAAACCTATCACTGTGGCGTTTGATGCCTCTGGTATGGCTGTGGGCTCTATCTTGTTACAAGAGTATGACGGACAATAACACTCTTTTTGTGTACATAAATGAAAATTTATGTGTTACATAGCGTTCTTGAACATATATATGATAAAAATTTGGCTGCTAATGCCTGGTCCTTGATGCACTGTCGTTATCTTTTACATGGTGTCAAGCATAATGTAGTGGTGAGTACTGGCCATAAACCCCGCATATACTATTGCAAGCCACTTTTGGTGGAAAAAAGACAAACTTATATTTACTGTGACCTTTTTAAATCTTTGGTATGAAATATGAATTTGTTAAGGGGTCCACACACATTTGTATAAATATCCTTAGCCATAATCCACTAATGGGTCCTGCCTTTAATGACTCTTAGTTGGTCAATGTAATCTAAACAAATTAATTTCGTCACTAACACCTCCAGCCATTGCCGTGTTTGCTTCTTCCACAGTGAAATTAAAATAAAACCCTATAGCACCACCCTACCTGAAGTTTCTGTAACATATTATGAGCCTGTTAGACAAGATATATTAGCCTTACCAGTCCTAACTCACCTAAAGATGAAGTTTACCTCCTTGATGCTGTTTTGGTATAACAGTTTTTATGACCCTGAAGGCCTCAATCCCATTATTAAATTCTCCGCTGGTAATGCACCTTCTGGATGTTACTTTTATAAAGGATAGGTTTATTTACTTCTTTAATAAAGTATGGATCCCCTCTGCTCAGTTTCACGAGTCATAAAGAAGCATTATCATTACCCCACCAGGAGACATCTAGGTTTAAAGAAGTGTGTCACCTTAATTAAACGGGTGTGTTGATTGATATGGTCTCACAAAGGACGATCCTGATTGGGTAAAGGGCTGCTTGACTTTCACCACTTAAAATCTGATAGAATAGGACTAAGTGACTCCCTTTACACCCTTCAACAGGCAGTAAGCAATGGACCGCACATTTAAAGGATTTATTTATGTGTTTGCTAACGTCACGGGGCTTTTGACAAAATCATGGTGATAGTAGATCGCTTTATGAAGCACACTATATTCAATCCTTGTTTGACATCAACTATGGCTTAAGACATGAAGCGGCTTTTTTGAACTTTACTTAAATTTTTGGAATGCCACAAAAAGTGACTGTTAGAAGAGGGATTAATCTACCTCAGTATTTTCAAGGTTCTCTGTGATAATTGAATTCAATCCATCCAGATTGTTTCCACAACACCCTTAATCTGATGGCCATACTGAATGACCAAAACAGTTGTTGTAGAAGTTTAAATGCAATTCTGCTGCATTATAAAACATATGGGAAGTTGACCTCCCTCCATCCCAGTTTTTGTGCAATAACTTTATCCTAAAAGCAACAGGGATGTCGTTAATATATGCTAAATTGGGGTACAGCCCCACATAAACCTCATAACCCCATATACGCTGCAACATTTACATGAAGGACAACTTTGTAACGCATAATCAGAATTTGCATCAAAAAGCTTAAAACAATTAACTAAGCTAAATAATGGCGCCATGAAGTCTGCTGACAAGAAGGGCCGTACGCCCTTAACTATAAAGAGGAAACTTGTTGATGGTGGACACAAATAACTTTGATATTAAAGTACCATGTTAATTTGTCTTGAAATCACGCTGGGCATTCCCTTATACAAAGCCTTAATAATGGACCTTTTACTTGAAACTGTTAACACATTAGAATATTTACACATTCTTTCATGCATCATATACAACTCCTTTAAAAGACCCCCCAGCATAATAAAGCCCCTCTGGCTAAAGAAACACTATAACTTGAAGTTGAGAAGGTCATGTGCGAAAAAAGAGTCAAGCGCAAAAAGGCACTTTCTGGTATCTTGAAAAGGGTACTTAGAATATGAGAAAGGCTGAGTCACCTTCTGAGATTTAACTAACTGCTATGAGCTGATTGCTGAGTTTCACAACAAGAACCTAAAAGCACTCACGCCTCCAGAACTCAATATGGCTGCCATTGCAGCGATTGTACTATAAACCCATAAGATCTACACCCTGGGACAGGCCAGAGAAGATCGTGTCTCCTATTTTTATATGAGAGGTAAATTAAGGTCTTCTGCCACTGATATTAAGCTAAACTGGAAATTCTCTCCTTCATACTGAGAGGGGCTCAAAATAAGGTCTTCGCCTCTTGCTGTTGGGACTTTGGGGGAGCAACTCCAACCTGGCCCCTATTAATCAGGTCCCCAAAGCCCCCAGAGAGTTAATAGGCCATTAAAGCCTTAAGAAAAGCTAAAAATGGAAAGGGGATAGGCTAGAAAAAGTGATTTATTATAGATGATCCTTAAGGTATTTATAGGACCTTGATAGAGTGTTAATGGGAAGATTTGGAATAGGAAAGTCTTGGCATTGGTTGCCTATAACTATTAAAATAATATTACAAGGGATTGGGAAATCCTTGGCATAATTTGCCAGTGTTCTTGAAAAGGTTAATTGATTGGGATGTAAGTGCCAAAAGGTATATTTTTCAACCTGATTAAGTTTCAACATCCTCATCATTAGTTGTTGGTGTCAAATTAATTTTTTTTAAACATATTGGGGTCCATCCCTGATACTTCAGATCAGGACTAACCAAAGTTAATGGTGAGCCCAATCCAGCATCTGCCTGTAGGCGGGTTGTGACCCCTAGTTGGGGCTTCCCCCAATAAAGGGAGATTCTGACACTTTACAAAAATAAGTATCTTGTGCATGCCTTGAATGAAAGATGGGTGGCGGTTGTTCCCCTGTTTAATTCACCCCACCCAACAACCAACCCTAAGCCCAAACAATTATTATCACTGAGTTATCAGAGAATTATTTATAGAAAATCAAACAGCTTTGTTATGCTTTTATTTGTGGTTATTTTATGTGCCACAATGGCAATTGTCCCTCAATAACAAACTAACTTAACCAATAGCATCTTTGGGTTTAAAGGATTGATACCTGGGCAACCCCAAGTGAATATAATATACTAATGAAAATTCGCTTTACAAAATGTAATAATAAAAAGGCATACATTGGGCTTTGAACGTGTAAAGCATTTTTAAGGTTACCATGGAAGAACCAATCAAGACATAGAATTGGAATAAAGAAACCCTGAGCTGAAAGACTTAATCGTAAAATGAATTGATTAAAAATTACACATACATTTCAAAAAGTACAAACTCTATTAAGCAATCGACCCAGCCATTAGAATAAAAAGAAACATCCTGAACAATGCAAGATGTTTGGATATATTGATTTCAAATCTATATAAATAAAGAGTGTAAATGCTCATTTATTCAAAATCTATGATGCCCTATACCATTCATACAATTGCAATGAAACTTTGGTGAATTATGAGGCACATGCCCGAAAAAGGTAAAATTTTATCAATTGTTATCTTTCAATGTAAAGCAAGAATTTTTATATGTAACAAGTGAAGATTCTATATATTTTGATGGTAGTCAGTATATTATCATGGTTGAGCAGTTTATTAGGTTAATTTTATAGTTTATTGGTCTTGCCAAAAGGTTGGTGGTTTTAGATTGATTAGTAAGCTTGATAGTTTATTGAGCGGATAGTGATTGGTTGAATTGTAAGTTATTTGGTTTTGGTAAGTGGTAGTGTAGTGGTTGTTTTTAGTTTTAATAAGTTTAGTTGGTTTTACCAAGTAGTTGGTATTTGGTTTATTTGGTATACATGATGGTTTTAGATAAGCTTTTAGTAGTTTATCTACTTAATAAAACACATCTTATGACATACTGACGGACATCTGAAACCTTTAAGTCTAATAAGTAATCTATTTGGGCAATTGGGTGAGATATTTTAAATACTATAGGATACGAAACTATCAAGTCTGATAAGTTCAATCAATTTAGGCAAGTGGGTGAAAAGTGGAAAATATTATATATTAATTTACCAAATTCCTCACCCAAAACTAATTGAGTCAGATAAGTTTAATCTACCTGGGAAAATGAGTGAGGATTAGCAAATATTATCAGATAATTCACCAAATTTCTCACCTGAAACTAAACAAAAATCAGTGGTGGATCTTTAAGTAGATTATTGTGGATTATTACGTAAAACTAGAACAAACAGCTCACCAGCCACGAGGGTAACAGTGAATCTTTTAGTAAAGTGACTCAAGCGTAGTACTGGCACAGCCCTTAGGCTATATCAGTGTGAGCTCATAAATAAACCCAAGCAACACCAGGTTACTCTGTTATCTCTATATCTTCACTGGCAACTTAACAACATAAGAATACTTTATAATCACAAACATTGTGAAATTAACCATATATAAGAAACATGTGCTTTCTCTTTTTTTCTTTTTTTAGTTAACCAGACTGAGCCACAGCAAAGCGTGGCCAGGTACGGCTAGCTTTATAGTAAATAAGTGATTCACAGAAACTTTTCTTTTATGTTTTAAATTATAAGATTATATCCTCTAAAATTCACCCTCTAAGTTTAATGGAGAGGACACACTCCTTACTTTTATGTGGTAGTTGCTTATTTTTTAGTTATTTCTATTTTTGAGGCTAAACTTTCTTTTACCGCTCAAAGTCACTTTTGAGAAAATTTAAATTTAAGTTTTATTTATCCACAGCCATCTGCTCAAACCTATTCTTTGATGTCCTTGGATCCGCCGCCTGCCACCCCAGTGTGGGGCAGCAGTGCACCCCCACCTAGCATTTTCCGCCCCATGGGCAAGCGCGTTCAGACAGGCTCAAACAGCCCACCCACTGCTTACAACCGTTTTGTCCCCCCACAGGTCTTAGCGCTCCACCTGGCGCGCGTCCACCCTTCTTGCCCCCATCCTCTCGCCCTCCCTTGTTCTGCAATTCGCTATTGCTTTGGAGTGGAATATGGGCGTTTGTTCCCATATGCCAATAAGGCAATTATTGACCTAGCCACTGCAGACTTTGCGCCAGCTGGCTTTATAGACTTTCTCCCTTTTAAGGACTACTTTGACGTTGGGTTCCAATCTGAGGAGGATGCTGAAGCGGCAGCACAAACTCTTATATTTTATAAAAAAACTTACATTCCCACAACCCGTACTCGCCTCCCTTCAGACACCATGCTGGTGGTATCCTTTGCAAATCTCCCATCCCACCTTCCACCCCAGGTTTTGTATGACCAGTTGGTCGCGGGGCTCATGGCTTATGGCACTCAGCCCAACCTCATCTTTGCCATTCCATCTGGTGCAGAGCGCCTTTCTGCTCCTCGTGCAACAGCCACCATCATACCACACCACTCTACCATAGCCCAACAAATCCCACCCCACGCTAGTGTGGCTGCAGCACCTGATTATTTCTTTTGGGCTTGGGTCAATAATGGTAGGCAGATTTGTTCCCTCTGCTTTGGCCTCACCATGCAAAAAAAGTGTGCCCTCAGGCCAAGTCCGCTGCTGCGGCTTCTGAGCCCCCTCTGGAGGTTCAGTATGGGCACTTTGCTGCCCCCTCCCACCCTTTAATCTCGTTCAGTGGGCCCACATGGAAAATCAGCCCCCCCAAAACCTCCGGCCATACTTTCCCACCTAAATCTACCCCAGCCAATCAGAGCAATGCTTGGACCACCTTTGGCACCCAAGCAGCTGCCCATTTGCCCAATCTCACCTACCCAAATTTGAACGCCACTATTCCAGTGAACAAAAATCCATGGGACCTATTGGCTGAGACTGATAAATCAGGCAATGTCCTCTTTAGTAAGCATACAGGTCAACCTCTCTGCCAAGGTAATTATGGTCGGGCAGAATTTTTCCTTCCCAACTTAATTAAAACCCCTACTGTTCGCCATTTTGCTCCTCTTCTCAATACTACTCCCTTCCAAAGTGACCATCAGCTCGCCTTAGCTGCGGTGGCCTCTCCTCAGTGCCCAAAACTACGCACCACGGTGGCCCAGTCAGTGGCTCAGCTCCAGCATGGTCTGCTCACCCTCTTCTTCCCCCTGACTTCCCTGAATCTCCCTGCAGTGACATCTCAAAACTATTTGATGATGCTGAAGTTGCTGTTATGAATTTTACAACGCTTGCTTCACTCAACCCCTCAGCCAAAATCACCCGCCACAGTATCTCCCTTTTCACCCAACTTCTTGAAGCCCGCAAAGAATCTGAAGTTCTCCTCGCAGCTTTTGTTGAAACACTTTCCCATCATTATCTTGATGAGGAAGTGGAAAACTTCTACTACGCTGACCTCCACCCCCACTATGCGGATGCCCCAACGCCCTGGCTCTCTGCTCTGATCTGGTACTGTAACCAACATCCCTTGATCAAGCTGGGTTTTTCTGAAAAACAACCCCCCAACCCCTCCTCACCCTCTGCCATGGTGGGTTAGCGGTTTCTGCTTCCCACCTGGTTAGTAGTTTTGTTTTGTTGTTTTGAGTGTTGTGATTTGGTACTATCTGTCCCATGGTCAGAATACCTCAAATAAATTCTATTTTTGAGGCTACCAGTGTAGGCACGTAAGAGGCACAAAGAGCAGCTCCTGCTTACCAGACACCCATAAAAACACATCTTACTTATAGTTGATTCCATAACTTTTACTAACACAAATAGGACAAGTACTTCACCAACAATGAGTACTATGATGAACATATCACAATGGAAGTGCACAATGAATAAGAAGAGTGTGGTGAGCAGCAAGAAAAACCCAATACCACGTCTTGTAATAGCACAAGCTTTAAACCACCAACAATGTTTTAAAGTAAAATCAAGGTTTGTTCATCCTTTAAAATTAACTTAATTTGGAGCAGCTCTAAAACTATTTCTGAACACTAGGGCTTTCATGCCACCTGTCGTAAGGTTAACATTTAGGAGTAGGAACTATGTTTTCAGATTAATATATTCTCTATATCCTAGAAGGACTTACTCCTAAATTATTAGTACTGCAGTGCCTTATAGCCTTTGGATACTGTCATGGGTACTTTAGTACCTACAATGGAAGCCATGGGTTTCCTAGGAACGCCATATCTATAACATAATACCTCATTTTGAGTTTAAATTATTGTGCAAAAAGGATCTTACAAGGTATGTTGTGGTAGGCCACTTATCTCTAGATATCTACAGATTGAAAATATAAAGGGTTATCCTTTTAGTTTCTAAAAAGAAGGGATACACTCATTATAAGAAAATAAGCTTTTATCATTATGTAAATAACCAATAAAGCACAAATAAGTAAGTTGAAAGTTGGTAGATTTTTACATTTAAGGTTGTTTTCATGAGATTAAAAACTTTATTAAGATAAGAGTGGAGCTTTAAAAGTAATTAGGTCATAGTCTCATCATGAATAATTATAAAAGCTTGATAAATATGATCTCAGGATATTATAAGACTATATATGATCAATCCTATATCTGTTTCATAACTTTTATAAATCTTTTATGAGGTCTTTAGAAGTACTTTTGACTATAATAATATTTAGCCTATCAAAGCTGTCTTATATGGTCCTGATGAGTAATTTTTCATTTTTGGTGCTCTAAAATCTATATCTGATTCTTAGATCCAATTTTATGGTTTAGAGGTAAAATAATATAATAATTAAAAAAATAAGTATACTTGTGTAGTTAAACACAAATGATTTAGCGTTTTGCTTATGCCTATATAAAAGTCTTGATTGTATAATTTTATCTTAATATTTTTGTTCTAAGGTCAAGCTTTAATCCAATATCTTCTAATTTAAGTCAAGTCTATGGTGAGCATAATCAAGTCAATTATGCAGTAGTATTATTCAGCCTGCAGTAAAGTTCTTTACTGAGTCCCTATTATAAGGTAGGACCTGGGAAGGGAATTCTGGAAAGCCACATAAGTCAACTGAAATTTTAAAAAAAATTAGTAATAAATATATTATAAATAAAGAGTTGAGCTTTGGATGCTTCTATAGTTCATGTATGTAGTTAAACTGCGATCTGGATATAGATTTAGATTTATTCGAGGTATGCTGACCAGGGGACAGACAGTACCAATCACAACACTCAAAATGGCAAAACAAACTACTAACCAGGTGGGAAGCAGAAACTGCTTAACCCACCATGGCAGAGGGTGAGGAGGGGGTCGGGGGGTTGGTTTTCAGAAAGACCCACCTCGATCAAGGGGTGTTGGTTACAGTACCAGATCAGAGCAGAGAGCCAGGGCGTTGGGGCATCTGCATAGTGGGGGCTGAGGTCAGCGTAGTAGGAGTTTTCCACTTCTGCATCAAGATAATGATGGGAAAGTGTTTCAACAAAAGCTGTGAGGAGAACTTCAGCTTCTTTGCGGGCTTCAGGAAGTTGGGTGAAAAGGGAGATACTGTGGCGGGTGATTTTGGCTGAGGGGTTGAATGAAGCAAGCGTTGCGACATTCATAACAGCAATTTCAGCATCATCAAATAGTTTTGAGATGTCACTGCAGGGAGATTCAGGGAAGTCGGGGGGAAGAAGATGGTGGGCAGGCCATGCTGGAGCTGAGCCACAGACTGGGCCACCCGCGGTGCGTAGTTTTGGGCAATGAGGAGAGGCCACCGCAGCTAAGGCGAGCTGGTGGTCACTTTGGAAGGGGGCTGTATTGGGTAGAGGAGCGAAATGGCGAGGGTAGGGATTTCATCAAAGTTGGGAAGGAAAAATTCTGCCCGACCATAATCGCCATGGCAAAGAGGTTGACCTGTATGCTTACTAATGAGGATATTACCTGATTCGTCAGTTTCAGCCAATAGATCCCATGGATTTTGGTTCACTGGAATAGTGGCATTTAAATTTGAGTGGGTAGGATTGGGCGAATGGGCAGCTGCTTGGGTGTGAATGTTGGTCCAAGCATTGCTCTGATTGGCTGGCTTAGATTTAGGTGGGAGATTGAGGATGGAGGTTTTGGGTGGGGCTGATTTTCCATGTGGGCCCACTGAACGAGATTGGAGGGTGGGAGGGGGCAGCAAAGTGCCCCATACTGAACCTCCAGAGGGGGCTCAGAAGTTGCATCAGCGGATTTGGCTTTAGGGCACGCTCTTTTTGCATGGTCGATGCCAAAGCAGAGGGAACAAATCTGCCTACCATTATCAACTCGAGCCCAAAAGAAATGATCTGGCGCTGCAGCCACACTAGCGCGGGGTGGGATTTGTTGGGCTATGGTAGGGTGGTGTGGTATGATGGTGGCTGTTGCACGAGGAGCAGCAAGGCGTTCTGCACCAGATGTAATGGAAAAGATGAGGTTGGGCTGAGTGCCATAAGCCATGAGCCCGCGACCAACTGGTCATACAAAACATGGGGTGGAAGGTGGGATGGGAGATTTGCAAAGGATACCACCAGCATGGTGTCTGAAGGGAGGCGAGTACGGGTTGTGGGAATGGGGGTTTTTTTATAAAATATAAGAGTTTGTGCTGCCGCTTCAGCATCCTCCTCAGATTGGAACCCAACGTCAAAGTAGCCCTTAAAAGGGCGGAAGTCTATAAAGCCAGCTGGCGCAAAGGCTGTAGTGGCTAGGTCAATAATTGCCTTATTGGCATATGGGAACAAACGCCCATAGTCCACTCTGAGGCAATAGCGGATAGCAGAGCGAGGGAGGGCGAGAGGATGGGGGCGAGAAGGGTGGACGCGCGCCAGGTAAGGCGCTAAGTCCCGTGGGGGACAAAACGGTTGGAAGCAGTGGGTGGGCTGTTTGAACCTGTCTGAACGTGCTTGCCTGCAGGGCGGAAAAAACGCTAGGTGGGGGTGCACTGCTACCCCACACTGGGGTGGCAGGCGGCAGAGCCAAGGACATCAAAGAATAGGTTTTTGGGCAGATGGCTGTAGATAAATAAACTTAATTTTAAAATCGCTCAAAAGTGACTTTGAGCGGTTTGCGATCTGGATATACATCTTTAGGAAATAACAACTGTCACTGGTAGAGAAGTATCTTAGGGCCATACTAAATCATAGACATTATAAACTTTTTTACGTTTACTACACAGGTTTGAGAAGTGAGTTGATTATGTTTTAATTATAGATTATAAAAGGGTGAGTTAATAATTTTATCAAGAAAGTTATCCTAATTTTTTTCTCACAACCAAGATGATTGAGTCTATTCTGGTAGACAGGAGATGACGCACTCTTTTTGACAAATTTTGGGCATTTATGGCTAACAAGAGAACCTTTACTTCCACTCTTCTTCTTGAGTACTTGAGAACCACTTGAACAAGAAAAAAACTATCTCCAACTCTAATTACAAGAGTTATTCACAAGGCAGTAGGATAACATAAAACTGTCTCTTCCACCCTAATCATAAGAGTACAAAATCATTGTATAACTATCTAAAACTATTTCTAAATGAATTTTAAATTAATGTTTATAAAAAAATTTAAGGGTTTTATATGGGATTTTTTCACAACTCTTCCGTTGGTGGTCCAATAGGAACGGCATCTGTTGCCTATGAAATTTAGCTCAATGAGTCATCAAAAATGATTATTACTTTATCCTCCTAGTCAGATTCCATCACAGACTAGATTAAAGCCCTCCTTAGTTGGATATTTATGGAGCGTGTCTAACTCCTTTAACCAACCCCAGCGGATTATCCTTATTAGCTATCATTTGCTTAGGTAATGAGACCCTTTATCCATTAATGGAAGGTCTCATTGCCTTCTGGGCTAACCCATATGTTGCTGACAAATAAAAGCGGTATCAACGCTTCAGCAACTGCCAATAAACGCTAATCAACTGGTGAAACACCCAAAATTAATTTGCACAAGATAATCTTTTTATTAGTAGTTAAACTAATTAATAATTTTACTTTTAAACATTTTCATGAATCCTCACTGACAGAGAATTAGTATTCTAGTGGAATCAAATTTTCAAATTAGCTAATAGTTCATAAGGGAATAAAACCAAAAATAGTTCAAATTAAAATAAATCCATATCACCATCTAGTACTAAAAAAATAAATCCATATATACTTTGTGTACTCTTTTAAAGTATCTTTCCATGTGGTTAAAGCAGATGATACATTATACTCTCTAATCTTTATGATGTGGGCATTCTAAAATCCCAACACAACTCCCCACTTGACCAGATTAGCCAGCAAAGATAGTTTTAGGACAAACTCTGCTTCATTTTTGGTCCTAATAATCCAACATGCTTATATTTTGGTTTCAGCAGAGCTAAATATTCTTTTTTTCTTTGCTTGATGCATTTTTCATGTCCATTATCAGCAGCATGTTTTCTCTTCTTATTCCTCTTTGTTTGCTACTACCTCCTGCAAGTGCATATCCACAGCTACACATTGTACTAAGATTACAATGATTGATCTCACCAACAATATTCTCTTGAATGACTGTTTTCCCCCTGTTGAAATTTGGGCTTGACAAACCATAGGATATTGCCACCAGCCCTATTGATCTGATACCTATAGACCTCACTTTTACCCTTGTCCCACTATCTATAACCTTTGGCAGATTGATCCCAATTGATCCGTTATCAGATATGTCACTAGTAATTTCAACCTGACTTTATGCTTTTATTTTAGTATAATTTATACAATCCTAAAGTTGGCAGATTAAAACTTATCCACTCTCAGTTCCTCAAACCAGTTCCATTCCCCTCAATTAAAGATTATCAGAGTCATTAAGTTGAATTTGTTTCAAAACCCCAGCCAACTGATACCCATGTTGCTAATGAGGCTGAACAGACTACACCAAGATTGCCCAACCTTAGAAAAAAACGTTAGGTTTCAGAAAGCTTTATTCTATGGATATCTTTTTTTAGTACTAGATGTTTATTCTATGGATATGAGTGGACCATAAAGAGAAAATCTATAAGATAACGGGTTAGAGAGTAAGCTAACTGACTAGGGTTCCAGTTATAAAAAGGGCTGGCCCAGTATGAAAAAGATATACATGGCGAAGCACATCCTAAAGAAAATGTTTGAAAAGGATCTCCAATCTGGAAGTAGCTACTGAGATTACAGCGATATGGGGAATTTATCTTTTATAGAGGATTATATTTTGTAAAGCTTTATGTTTATTTGGAGGTATATTGTCTTCACAAAGTTGTTTACTTGAAGTGCAAACATACCTGTGCTTATATTTCCAGTTGCAGTCCTAATTATGACACTCTGGTGCTTACTACAGGGGGCACTTTTGATGACATCATAAAGGAAACCAAGGAATCAACCACCACAATTTAAGATCTCAAATGTTTCGACATCAGCTTCAGGGAAAAGTATCTCCCCAACCCATGGACGCAGGGGAGACCCCCATGACCACTTCCACTCATCAGTATGGTTGAGAAATAGAAGCTCCTGCTATGTAGATCGTTCCCATATACTTCTTTTCACTCAGTTAGTAGATAGATAGCCTGAGTAACCACTGAAAATGTTAAGTAAGTCATGGAATGGCTCCTCCATGGATACCATCTCCACGCTGTAGCCATCAATGAAGCACACTTGGGGGTGTTTTGAAGCTAAAAAAACCAAGATTATCTATATTCAAACTACCATTCATTTTCAGCAAAATGTCAATTTCCGCTGTGATCAAAAAGCTTGCTGCACAGTCACAAACCATCGAAATGATCAACCATTATATAAATCCTTTGATCTGCCAAAACTTGAAGATCTTCGCCCAGCAACACATTAAGATTAGCGGACTAGAGAGCTCATGGAAGCTTTGTGCTAGGACAACCAGCTACTGGCAGATCAGCTTGAAGGCACCTTTTGTGAGGTACATGTGGTCATTTCACACACCCAAAGTCATATGGGCGAAGCTCAACACTGATTGGGCGAGCTTGCCGACCAACTAAATGCAAACTTGGCCTGCATCATCAGCAAGGTGCTTGACAAGTATGGGGCATCTTCTCAATGGTTAGCTGACGTGACACATCAATGTGGTCAGGTCAAGGATTACCTGAAGGAAAAGGTGGAGCAGCATGCCATGGTGGAGGTCACTGATCAAGAAGCCCATGCCTAGACTAGCCAAGCCATCTGACATTTGGTGGAGGAGCAGACTAATCAATTCACCTTATGGGAGTATGGTCAATCTCTATAATAAGATTCAAGATCTCAAGAATAGCGCCAATCTCAGTCAAAACAGAATCATTGACCTTGACAAATGCCTGACTGATGCTATATGATTTTCCAACTGACTATATTAAAATATTGTATCAATGAACGACGTGGTCAAAACCCAAGGCCTAAGAATCACGCGCCTTTCTAAAGGAAAAAATCGCTTCAAAAGTCTAATTGACCACAACAGAACTAGAATTGTCAGATGTTGAGCAATACTTGTAGGATGAGTGCCAAATTCTTTCTGACAAACTATAACAATTCATGGACAATATCTTAGGAAAACTTTGTATTAATATATATATATGTTTTCTGATTATTATCAGCATATACCACTATAAATGTATTAACTGCACAGGCTCGTTGTTGTGCAATTCTCCATGTTTTTTAATAGTGAAATATATTCGTTTGACAATAGTATGTTAACTATTATCCATAGTTGAAGTAAAGGACTTGATTTAGCCCAACGCTTGGACAGTATTTCCTCTCAAAATACTTAGGATGTCCTTAATAGGGGATTCGTTCCCTGGTACCACCTAACTTGATCCACACTCGAATTCCTGTTTATAGTTTCTCTTTGATGACGCACAGTCAGCAGCAATCCCCAATTCAGCTTATTTTTTATATCCCCGCTCAGATCCTTACTCTTTATCCTAAAGAGTCTCCCAATTAAAGCACACAGCAATAATTTTCCTAAGTAAGAATAAAACTCGAAATGGATTCTAATAAAGCATATTAAGATAATACTATATACTGGTAAAAAGTGTTTTTATTAGTAAATTCTTAGGGAATTTATAGTGGGAATTTGGCGCTTAACCCTCAGTTGGTACTCCTCGATGAAATGGCAGCCATTGCCATTGAACTTTCCTTCTCATCTCAACAGTGAATTTCTTCTCCATCCTGGCTAGGATTCTGTCATTGGACATCCTCAAGACATAAAATTCAAAAGAGTCAGAAAACGTGTCCCTAATGTTATCTCTCAATCTCAACAAACTAATCATATTTGGCAAGCGACCTGCTTAGGTAATGGATTTCTTACCCATTAAGGCAAGTTGCAAACCAACTGATCATTTCTCTAGTTGCAGGCAGCATCACTTGCCTAACAACATAATCCTTTAACCCAAATTGGTCAGTGATGAAACCTGTCTGATCCCAATTGGTAAGCCTGATAGCTGATCAACTGTCAGATGCCCCTATTTTGTCAGAAACTCTGCCCAACGATATCTTGAGAATTTGTCTAGACTGATCTCTGAAGGATCTGACCCAGGCAAATAACTTAAAATCCCCCAAACATTGTTACCCCAAAATCAGGGTCAACCAATATTCAATTCACTTCACTTTAGGGAATTATCCCCTAGTGATCCCTGGTAATATAGTTGGCTAGGATTATGGGCAAAAATCAACACATCCCCCCTCTTGCCTAAGTTTCCACGAGAAAAGGATCAGGGCAGGAGAACACTTCTTCATACACTTGGTCAAAAACTTCATTTGTTCAAGTGGAGTACAATCAGTCAGTACTCAACGCTGCTCAGGACGATCTTTGGCATGCGGCTCTCTTCCTCTTCTTCCTCGCTACAGCCTAATCAGAGCGCAGTCCCCATGACCTTCTTTCATGCTGGGCTGATTATTTTCTCATGACGATATTAATACTGGGATCCAGTTTTCCCCCTGTTAGAGCATATGACCTGCTGTCATATTCAGGATCCTTGGTCTGGCATCCTTAATTTCATGATTTTCTACTCATCCTCAACAGGAGATTCTTGCCATCAATGTTTATTTTATAGTGCAATTAGAATGCTTATATTATGTTTGCCCTTGTTATTTTCTCATAATAACCTCCTGGCTCATATAATTTTTAACTCTTCTCTGGTTTATCTTATCCCATTAATTTTGAGATTAATTTCTCCAAAATTAAAGCTTTTTTGATTTCAGAGTGCATAATGTTGACTATCATATAAGTCCTACATCACCCCTCTTGTCCAGCTCATATGTCAAATTCTGAGTCTCAGTACCAACTGCTGCTTAAAGCTTGTCTGATAAAGAACTTTGGCTCTTCCAGCTGATGAGTTGGTCTGCACGCTAAAACCTCCTCTATGATCCTTCCAGGACTCATACTTCCAGTCAAGTACCAGTGGTCATCCCTTCCATGGAATTACCAGAAACAGTAACAAACCCCAACAAAACCAGGTTGGTGATTGTTTTGAATGACTTGTGACCAATCCTTCCTCTGTTGTCAATTCCTGAGTTAAGTTTCAAAACTCTCCTGTATTCAGCTTCATTTGCTGATACTCCTACCATCATCAAACCTCCTGAAGCAATGCCCTCTATTCTCAGTCATTTGTTCCTTGCTGGATTGGACTTTCTTCCAGAGTTCCTCTTCCTACTCAGTCAATATTACAAGCCAGCTATCTTGGCCACCAAACTAGCCATCGGAAAAGGCATACATTCCAAACTCCCTATGCAGAATTAAAGGCTCAGGTCACAAAGGCTTTGTCCATAGCTCTGGACCCTTCCAATCTTGAAAACATCATAGATCAAGATGATGCAGCCTATGCTCTTCACTTTGCTGGCCAAAGTCTTTGAAGTTGGGTCATGAAGTTTCCAGCGTCTCCCAGCTTCCATCACTCATTCTTCTTCAGCTTCTGAGAAGCTCATAGTCGTCACTTGCAGGATGCCATTCGCTCCTTACACAACTATCTCATTTCTGGCGTGTCCCATCAGTATCTTCCACTGATGGCTTTGACAGGGGGCATAATTTGACAACTTCCACCTAGTATCCCTTGATTTATGCCAGCTTATATGTACAGTGTTCTTGACAAGGCCCATTGACAAGTGCTCAAGGCCAATCTTCTGTTATAGTAACATATTGAGATTAATTAGGGTTAACCACTGTCTGCCTCTTCTTGTACTGTTGCTTCCCTCCCCACTTCGGGGTATCACGTTTGGAATCTTCCAACATTTTAATTTATCTTCCACTAGTCACTTTCTCACAGGGATCTGCGTCCACTCAACAAACTTGGTTTTGAGTAGGTCTGGCCTTTAATAGCATCTAATCTATCATAGATTTTACCAGGTTCTTTACTCCTAAAGAAATCCATCGTCCCTCCCCCAAAAGCAACATAGGTGGAATCATCCCCAAATTGAGAATAACTAAAAATAGAAAACTATTAAAATATATCGTTTTTTCTATGCATTCTTTATAATCTTTTTTTATAGTTTTATCAATCTTTCATTTTTTCTTCTTTTTTCCATAAAAATTGACTTTTTTCAGTTCAGCGGTCCATCTTTTTATTTCAATTCCCCAAACTGGATCTTAGGTATACTTAAACCTACCAGCTTACTAAGGTTCAGATGTCTTATGTTTAACGACTTACCATCTAGTTTGGTTCAGCGGTCCTTTTTGGACTTAACCAAATCATTAGCACATAACCAAATTAATGGTTCAGCAGTCCTTTGGGAACTATTTTTTATTATTTTTTCCATTGATACATTGCTTTAGATACTTTGCATGGACTTAATTTACAATCCTCCTTACAAGAGGTTCTTAATGGAGTAGGCATATGTCACATCTTGGCGAAAATCTTGAACGGATCAGACCACAATGCGTCCAATTTGTTTCTTCTCCCAAAAGCATGGATGTCGCAATAGGCAACTATTTAGCCTTTTTTTTATTCTGATAAGGCTGGTAAGTTCTTATTATCCATTGTTTTTTCTTGAATCCTTTTTCTTCAAAGTCATATCAAATGCTTGTAATTTTATTTCAATCAAAATATTGCCAATCAGTTCAGGTACTGATCAGCACTCATCTCAATTTTGGTTCCAACACCAAATATAAAATTAGCGGCAACGCAGCCTTCCTTCCATATAGTAAGTCAAATGGCGTTTTCCCATCACTGTTTGATGACTGACTGTAGGCAAAGTCACCAAACTCAGGTACATTCCCCAAGAAGAAGTTCTTCCTGCAACCAGCTTCCTCAACGGCATGGCCAGCATCCCATAAACTCGTTCTATCAGTCCATTTGTCTCCAGCTGGTAGGGTACATACATGACTCCTCAGATCCCCATTATTTCATTTAATTACTGGATCTCATGAGATGTGAAATTTGTCTCATTATCACTAAGCAGGACCTGCAGGCATCCATTTTGGTATAATACTCAATCCAGGATTAACTTCGAAGTGCTGATAGCATCTACTTTTGCCAGGGCCTTTGTTCTGACTCATCTAGACAGATGATCAATTAAAGCTATTATGTACTTGAATCCCCCTGTGCTCATCATCAGCGGCACCATCACGTTGATGGACGCCATATGCCAAGCAAATCCAGGGTGGACTAGTTGGTATCCAGTTGTATTCTTATGTATCTTATGCAACTGGTACTCCACACAGCAAGCCAGATAGTCCGTGACATCATAGATGATTGACTCCCAGTAGCAATACTGGCGAATATGATCAGTCATTTTTCTAAGGACTCTGTGCCCAACAACCTTATGAGCAGCTTGAACAATAGCCACTCGTTCTGATGGCTTTGGGAATAGTAATTGCTTCCCATTAATCATCTTAAAACTTGTCCATCCATGGTCTCTGTGTTTTTCATTGCTTTTCAAAGTGCACCTTGGATTTATCGGGGCTCTTTCTTACTTTTCTCCATTAGCCATTCTCTAGAATAGCTCATCCACCTTCTGGTATACCATCTGGACCATTGGTAACTGTTATAAGCCATCCGCATTCTGATAAGAAGCCCCCACTCGTTGGACAATCTCATTATTGTAAGCCTGTAGCTTTAGTGCCCATCAGGCCAGTCATCCTTCTGGTCCTCATAATTTGTGCAGCCAATGAAATGAGGAGTAGTCCGTCACCACTTTGAAGTGCTTCCATGAATGTACACCCAAAACTGTTTACAGGCATAAATGACTTCAAGACATTCATGCTCAGTTATAGTGTAATTCCTCTCAGCGGCTGAGAGTGTCCAGTTCACATGCTCCACTGGATGTTCATCCCCAAGTCATCTACTTCGCTCAATATGGCGCTGATCACTATCAACGAAGCATTGTTTGTATAATAAATTTTTGATCAAAAGTTAAATATTATAAAATCATAGAATCTATCAAGTACTGGCATAACTCATTGAAGGATTTCTGGGCCTTTTCATTCCAAATGACACATTTCTTTGGATCCTTCACAGATGGAATAGGGGCTCAGCGATTCTAACAAAATCCCAAATAAATCTTCTATAGTATTCAATCATTTTAAGGAACAAATGGATATCTCAGACACTCTTTGGCACAGCCATTCGCTCTATTTCATCTATCTTCTGGGATTGCAATAGCAATCCACTAGAGTTGATAACAAGTTCCAAGTTTCTTAAATCTTTCTCTGAAAAGTGACACTTCCTCAGCTTAATCTTCAGGTTGGTTGCAATTAGTATTTAAACACTTCCTCAAAGTGGTGCAAATGGCCAATAAACGTCCTACTGAACACATTTATATCATCTAATTACATAAAGACGCATGATAACTTCAAGTCATTTAGTATTGCATCCATGGTTCTCTATAACGTCTCAGGCGCATTGCACAGACCCTGTGGCATCCTTGTCGGTTGGTATAGTCCCTTCACGGTGATAATCACGCATTGTTCTTGGTCTTCTCTTAGAAAATAGATTTGCCAATATCCCAATATTAGATTCATTGCAGAGAAATACTTCGCCTCTCCCAAGCAATCTAGAGCATCATTAATTCTTGGTAGTGGGTAAAAATCCTTCTTTGTAATCTTGTTCAGCTTCCAATAATTGATCACCACCTTATTAGAGCCATCCTTCTTCTTCATGGAAAGAATTGGACTCACCTAGTGACTTGATGATGGAACTAGAAGAACATGTTTCACTAGTTTTCTAATTTTCTTCCTCCAATACTGCTTTGGCCTCCTTTTAACATCAAATCGGTCTCATCATGGTAAGCAAATTTCCTGGTAAAGACCTTGTGGATCACATCTCTTGTGCATTCCAAATCATGGTCTTCCTGGGCGAATACTTCCTGATACTTTTCGAAAAATTTGAGCACCTCCTCCTGCTGTCCTTCTGTTAGATCAGCGAGTTTCTCTCAATCTACCAATAGATTGATACTCTCAATTACTACGGCCAGTAATCTCATTCCATCAAGGGTCTTAAAATCTTGGAATTTCTTCAGTTTGTCCATCAAGATTATGTAACAAATTTGATGATATTATTCTTCTACTTAACTACACCCTTTAGTAAGCACCAATTGTTAGAATTTATAGATTTTCTGATTTTTCTTGGCTAATGAAACCTATAATTGTATTATCTGTACATGTTTTTTGTTGTGCAATTCTCCACATCATTTGATAGTTAAATATATTCACCTGATAATAGTATGGAGACTATTATCCATAGTTTAAGTAAAGTACTAGAATTTGGCCCAACACTTGGCCAGTATTTTCTCTCAATATACTTAGGATGTCCTTAAAAGGGATTTTTTCCCTGGTACAAATTAACTTTATCCACGCTCATATCCCTGTTTATGACTTCATTTTTATGACACACATTCAACAGCAATCCCCAAATTCAGCTTGTTCTCTATATCCCCGCTCAGATACTTACTCTTATCCTAAAGAGTCTCCTAATTAGAGAATACAGCAATAATTTCCCTAAGAAAGAATATAACTAAAAATGGATTCTAATAAAGCATATTAAGATAATACTGTATACTGGTAAAAGTGTTTTTTATTATTAAATTCTTAGAGAATCTATAGAGGGAATTTGGCGCTTAACCTTAGTTGGCACCTCCTCGATGAAATGGCAGCTGTTGCCATTTAATTACCTCTCCTCATCTCATCAGAAATGATCTCCCCATCTTGGTTAAGATTCCATCATTGGACATCCTCAAGACCTAACTTGTAAAGAGTCAGAAAACGTGTCCTTAATGTTTTCCTCTCAAATATGAAAACCAACCATATTTGGCAAGCGACCTGCTTAGGTAATGGGACTTATTACCATTAAGGCAGATTGTGAACCAATTGATTGATTTGCAAGTTGCAGGCAACATCACTAACCTAAAAACTTGATCCTTAAATTCCAAAATTGGTCTGTGATGAAACCCAACTGATTCCAATTGGTACACCTGATAGTTGAGCAATTATCAGATGCCCCTATTTAATTAACAACTCTACCAGATAAGATCTTAAGCATTCATCTGGATCAATCCTCAATGGATCTGACCAAGGTGAATAAACTAGAATCCCCAAACATTATTCTACCAAAATCAGGGTCAACCAATATCTAATTCACTTTGCTTTAGGAAATTAACCCCTATCAATCCTTGGTATACTAGTAGGCTGGGAATATGGGCAAAAAATTACAGAACTCTGTAAATGCCAGAGTGTAAGTCAAGGGAACTTCCCCTGTGTGTAAAGGGAGCTCTTCCCATTCCTGAATAAAAAGGGGTCAAAGAGGGTGACTGTACCCATCATCACCTAGGGCAACCTCACCCACGTGGTAGATGAGCGCTGGGTAACAGCCCTCTCTCTTCAGATTCCTCCCCCAAGTACCCTCACTCACCTCAGCAAAACTTAACATCCAGATTTAGGAATTCTGCGCTGAGATCAACAAATCAATGTTGAAGGGTCTGAGACTGATGGGATCAAAGCCAGATGATCTGAAAATGCATACTTAAAAGGGGACAAATGTCAAATTATTGGCCGAAATCGTGGATTGTTTTGACCCAGTCACCAATATTATCACTGATGATAACCCCCTCTTAAAATAGTCAGGATGATCCCGGATGTGCAGCTAGTATCTTCAGAAACCACTGCAGACAGTTTGAAACCACTATCCAGCAAATCAGTAGTTGCAGCCGATGTATCTCAGTTGACAAAATGAATGACCCAATGACTGAACAAGGGCGGGTTGGGCATCCCAAACCCATTTCCAACCAATTAGGACCGCCTCTATGTGGGGTGGCCTTGGAAGTTTCCCGTTGCTCATCAGGCCAGATGCTGTCACACCAACCAATGGAAATGCAGTTGAGTTTTGGTTCAGGTATTTGAGGTCAAACTTACAGCAACTCAGACTGCCGCCAAATACTTTGATGTTAATTCCAATTGAGATTATCTGCCTCATTCCCTAAATATTCGCTAGGTTAGGTGAATTTGAGGGACCCAATCCTCGCATTAACTCACTACAATTGAACACATTTAATCAGTTGCCTTGCACTGAGAAAATTGGTGGTCAATTTCCTTCCTTATCTTTCTAATAAAAATTTCTTTCCTCAATTTCAGTTTTGTATGTTGAAAAACAAACCGCCTTTTCCTCCATTATTCCAACACCCCTCGGGGTTTATGACCATGTTCATCTGGTATTTTACTAGGTGTCTATATGCAATTATGGATCATATGCAATTATAGGCAGAACTTCTTCCTAGCTCCATAACCGGCATACCAGCAGCAGTGCCTCTGGCATTCTGGTTTGCCATTTGGGTGCTTCAACACTCAGGCTGGCAGGCTGGTCTAATTCTAACTTGCTGTTTGCCTGACATAATCGACCAACCAAAATTCCTAACCATTTCCGCCTTTCTCATAGATAAAAGCATAGCAATGGTCCCTTCTTTTCAGCTGAACCAGGTTGTGAATAAATTTTACTCTGGCTATGTTAGCCTAGTACCACTCAAATTTTCTAATCCACATCCCATAGTTGCTGAAGCTACAAAGCCCATATTAGTATGTTCTGACAATCTGACTTGTGAAGGGCTTACTCCCACTATGAACCTAGTGGTTTCCCCAACTCTACTACAATCTCTTCTGTATTACCGTATTCAACTACAGCTGCCAATTTAGGGAACTTTGCTTACTTCTTACTGCCCATGAAAATTAGTGTTGGGTCCCATCACGTTTCCTTTGAGGTTTTGGTGGATAAAGGAGTTTCAGGCAATTTTTATGAGTGTTGTCTAGCCCAACTATTGGAGCTCGATCTTGTTGTAGATCCTTCAGTGATGGTTGATTCTTCAGCCTCCCAGACCTCATATCTAGTCTGTTGGCTAATTTCTTTCTTAGTACATCAGTTTAGCTTTTGTGATCAGTTCTCAGAAATTCCAAACTTGGTGTTTCCGGTTATCTTGGGGGTTGGATGGTGGTGCCAGCAACATGTTAAGATTCATCTGGAGTCAAATATGCTGTAATTTGCTAATGATCAAACTGAGGGAGAATTTCCCTTAGTTAATACCTTTAATGAAAATAAGGCCGCAGCTCCATTACTTCCCTCGTTTCCCCTTCAGGTCTTCCGTCTGTTTTTTCTGAAGACTTAATGTGCTATCAAAGTATTTTTAATTCCAAGAAGGCAGACCATCTTTCCCTCACACTAAATTTGACTTAGGATTCTGAACAATGGTAAAGTTGGCAAACATCAACTGCCCTTTGTATCCACACGTGGCAGAAGAGGAGGCTTCTCTTAACACCTGGTTAGATGATATGCTTAAGAAAGGAAGGTTGCTTAAAGAGACGTCACCTATTGCCTCCACCATCGTTTTTGCCTAAAAGGCCAATAGTTCTCTCCGTCCCTGTGTGGATTATGGTCACTTAAATAGAATTACAGTGAGCAATCCCTACTCTTTACCCCTTGAGCTGACTATCTGTCAAGTGATTGCAAAACCTTGTGTGTTCTCCAAACTCAGTCTTGCTAGTGCCTTTAACCAAATACAGGTAATGGAAGGTCAATGATGGCTTACTGCAATTTGTACCAAATAAGGTATCTTTCAGCTCTGCTTAATACCCTTCAGGCTGAAGAACGCGCCACCTATCTTTCATGTAATGATCAATAGTGTGCTGGCGACCTCAAGTTTACATGCATGGTCACATATATTGATGACATCTTGGTTCAATATCCAACTCCTGAATAACACATTAAAGACTTAGAAGCAGTCGTGGCTGCTTTGCATAAGGTGGGCCTGTTTGCTAAGCCTTTAAAATATGAGTTCTATAAGGAGAAAGTTACTTTCTCAGAAACCTGGTCCTAAATGATGGTTATGAGATTCTGCCCAGCAAGTTGGATGCAATCCTCAAGTAACTGAATCCAACAACCCAGAAACTATTATGGAGTATCTTGGGTACCATTATCTTCCTAAAGGAATTTTCCCAGCCCTTTCCCAAATAGCAGCTCCACTCCACCCCCTCATGGGTAAAAATGTGCCTTTCTGTTGGACCCCCAATTGTCAGCAGGCGTTTGAGTCAATTAAAGAAGTATTCTTATCACACCCTATTCTAAAAACACATGGACCCCTTCAAACCATATATCGTCACTTGTGATGCTTCAGCAATAGCAGTTGGGCAGTTCTGCTCCAAGAGCATGATGGCTTAGAACATCCGGTTGCCTACTTTCTCAGATATTTTCCTCAACTGAGCAATCATGGCCATTTATAAGGAATTGGCAGCTGTACCATGGCATTGACTCATTGGTGGTACCTGTTACAGGGTGCTTAGCATAAGTTAACTGTGGGTATGGACCACAAAGCTCTTTAATACTTCTGCAAACCACAAAAATTGGCACATAGGCAGGCTCGAATCTATCAGGATTTATGCAGTTTCAATTTTGAATACAAATTTGTGAAAGATGCATTAAATGTGCTTCCTGACTTTTTAGCCGCAACCTAGCCCATTGCCCCACAGACTCGGAGGAAGTGGACCTGGTTACTGTAATCCCCACCACCAAATCCTATCTATTGTCCCACCTGTGGTCGCCTCAGTAGAGTTAGCTCCTGATGCTCCGCTTATTTCATGGGTTTTGGCATCTCAGATGTCCTGCCCCAAAGGAGTGGAGTTACTTGAACAATTATCCCTTCAAACCCACAAACATTCACTGTATTACTTGGTGAAGGGTCTCATCTATTTTAGGTTTCTGGTTTGGGTTCCTCCACTCCTTAGAGCCGAGGTGTTTTGAGTGCATCATGACCCTCCCAAGATAGGCCATTCAGGCAACAAGAAATGCATCAAATTGATCAAGCGGACTTATAACTGGGTGGGTTTAACTAAGGAAGTTTCATCCTGGATCGTCAATTGCGTTACCTGTGCACAAGAAAGTTAGACCTCTCAGGAAGAAATGGCTTCTACATCCCTTACAACAGGTGGAGGGTCCATGGACATTGGTGTATGTGAATTTTATTGTTAAACTCCCCTGTTCTAATGGGTTTATGGCAGTGATGGTGGTGGTTAATCACTTTACCAACTTTTTCCTATCTATTCCCTGTGCTTTTCATAATCATGTCCAAAGAAAATCGCTCATCTCTTTGTACGCCATGTTTTCTCTATGTTTGGTCTCCCAAAGGAGATCATCAGTGACCATGGGCCCCAATTCAAAGCGCAGTTCTGGAATGAGCTTTTAACATTATTAAAAATACCCTTTTTCTGTTCCACTGTGTACCATCCCCAGTCTGACAGACAAACCAAGCAGGTTAACCATATTCTGGAACAGTATTTGCGTTGTTACAAATCAGCTGCACAAGATACCTGAGCCAATGACCTCCCTCTCGCCCAATTTGCCTATAATAACGATACCCACACTTCTACGGGGTTTTCTCCCTATGATACGACGTTAAGCTATAATCCCTCTTTTTCAGTCAGTCCTTGTCTATGTCAAGAGGTTCCTGCTGCCTCTAGATCACATTGAACACATTCAGTCTACCCAGTCCTTAGTGAAGGAGCATCTCACAAAGGCTATTGAGGATTATAAACAGTCTGTAGATCAAATATGGCTTCCTGGCCACGATATAGCGGTGGGTTCTCATGTTGTGTTAGATACTTGTTGTCTGTGGATGCAGGTACCTTCCCAGAAGTTTGCAAGCAAGCGTTTGGGTTCTCACCTGGTAAAGGAAAACTTGGGTAATGGTGCTTTCTGGTTAAAACTGCCAGTTCATTGGAAACAGCACCCTGTCTACACGTGTCTCTGTTGTCCCGTTCAAGGGGATGAAGAGAGTGGCTTTACCCCTCGTCACCCAGAGTGACATCACCCACATGGTAGACGAGCACTGGGTAACAGCCCTCCCTCTTAAGATTCCTCCCCAGTGCCCTCTATCACCTCAGCAAAAATTGTCATATAGATTTAGGAAATCTGCGCTGAGATCATTAAATCAATGTTGAAGGGTCTGAGACTGATGGGAGCAAAGCTGGACAATCAGAAAATGCCTACTCAAAAAGGGACAAATGTCAAATTATCAGCTGGAATCACAGATGGTTTTGACCCAGTAACCAATACAATCGCTGATGCTAACCCCCTCTCAAAATCTTCAGGTATGATCCCCAATGTGCAGAAGAAATCTTTAGAAACCATCGCCATCAGTTCAAAACCCTTATCCATAAAATTGGGAGTTGCAGCTGATGTAACTCATTTGACTGAACAAACGGCCCAGTGACCAGGCATGAGCGGGTGGGCATCCCAAACCCATTTTTAACCAATTGGGACCGCCCTTATGTGGGGTGGCCCTGGGGATTTCCCGTTGCTCATCAGGCCAGATGCTGTCACACCAACCAATGGAAATGCAGTTGATTCTTGGTTCAGGCATTTGAGGTCAAACTTAAAGCAACTCAGCCTGCCGCCAAATCCTTTGATGTTGGTTCCAATTGAGATTATCTGCCTTATTCCCTAAAAGATTCGCTGAGTTAGGTGAATTTGAGGGACCTGATCCCTGCTTGGACTCACTACAATTAAACCTTTTAATCAGTTGCCTTTCACTGAGAAATTGCTGATCAATTTTCTTCCTTTTCTTTCAAAAATTTTTTTCCCTAATTTCAGTATTTTAAGTTGAAAAAAACCACCTTTCCCGCCAGTATTTTACCACTCCTCGGGTTTATGGCCGTGTTCATCTGGTATTTACTAGGTGTCTATACACAATTATGGCTCATATGCAATTATTGGCGGAACTCCTTCCTAGTTCCATAAACATCGTACCAGCAGCAGTGCCTCTTGCATTCTGGTTTGCTGTTTGGGTGCTTTAGCACTCAGGCTGGCAGGCTGGTCTAATTCTAACTTTCTGTTTACCTGACACAGAGAGGCCATCCATATGGAAGCTGAAGGAGATCTTCAATGACGCGCCTGAGTCTAGCCTGAAGGTGCAAGGCCTCAGGGGCCAGCCATCAAGTTGGATAGTGGTGTTCACCCCTTTAGAACCAAAAAGAGTTCAAATCCCAAAGTTCTCCCTCTCACCCAAATCTCTGACCTAGGGCATAACCTAGATTAGAGATGAATGGATGCTGCCCGCCCTGTTTGCCACATGCTCTCCCTCCATTCCCCCCAGCCCAAACCCATCTTAGTATCAAAATTTGCAAGGTTTTATTTCAATAAAATTAAGCAGCTTTGTGAAGACTTGAGGAGGATTCAAAAGCCCTCCACCACAGTCTATATTCCTTACAACAACTGTTAGTCTAACCTGAAGTTAATCAGAAAGGGAAAAACTTACCTAGAAAGCGAAATTTGAGAAAATATTTGAGGAAAAGAGGGTGAAAACAAGTTTTGAATTGGTATTAATTCTGAAACCAAAAATGTGAATCAATACATTTAAAAAGTTGTTAAATTGTCCCAAAAATAGCTTGGAAACCTCAGTGATTACTATTGAGGCGAAAGCAAGGACTGAATCTATTTTTTAACAGATTCAAAATGGAACTAGTCCCCTATTGTGATTGGGCTTAGTAGCTGTTTTCCCACTTTCCATCATATAACCCATTACCCTGCTAATGGTAGGGTGTTGGGTTGTTTTTTTCATTATTTCTTATTTAGTTCTATTAAATTTATCATTTGAAAACCCGCCTAAATAGATCTAAATAAGTAAAATTCAACATGGGCACCACTTCACTGAGTTGGAGCCTGCTGAAAACCCCATCCACGCTCCCGCCCAAAGATCTCTGAAACTTGAAGTGCTTTGTGGACCTTGGCTGCCCTTTAGGTCTTGGCGTACTCCCGCCAAGAGCCAGGTAATTCCTTCTACGTTGGGTTCCTATTATATGGATTTTAAAATCTGATAGTGATAAAGCATCATCAGAGTGAAACATTTCAGCGACCCTGACTTCCTTACCCACGCCTGACAGATCAACTTAAACCGCTCTTACAGAAACCCCCATGCCGCTTCAAATTGTCCTAAACAACTGTGACAAAACACCAGCACTCTCTAAAGCCACCGCTGGTCCATCCTCCTCAAGCTGCTTAAATTTTGTCCCAAGAACAAGCGGTGCTGACTTACAACCTGTGTGACGAAGCCTCAGCTGAGCATCCAAAGATGCTAGTAGTTTCAGGGTTAACCTCATCAACTTGCCAAAGTAGAACAAAAAAGAAAACATGCACACCTATTTGTCATTATTTAAGATTAACATGTATGGCATGAGAGACAAGGCTAAACTGTCAATGGTAATGACCTCGTTGGATCTGAAGAGTCAGGATTCAATTATGCCAAAGATCAGAAAAACTGGTCAGTTTTACTGGAACGTGAAGAACATCGTATTAAAAGATTTTGGTGAGCTGAGATGATGACAACCAGAAAGACTGCTTTTTCAAAATCTTCTTCAAGAAGAATGAACAATTTCTCAAGTTTACTGATTGTTATACCTCAAGGCTCAGGTGCTATATATGGCGTGAAGGTCTTGAATAATTACAACAGCAGTCCCAATTTTGGAATGCTTGTAAATCATAAAAAGAGCTCTATGGAGTCAAGCTTTCAATGTTAAACAATAAATACAACCTATCGCAGATGGTAAACTATCTTAACCATTGTGCACAGACCTTTGAAGCACCTAATAAGGGCTAATCTGATAATTAAGAAACTTAGAATAAGCATCTTTAGCAAGATGCCAAAGAGAGCCGACTGACTACCATCAGACCTGGAATAACCAACTTTAGAAGATCATGAGCACTAATGCAGTACAAAGGGACACTACGCCAACCAACGCCGCTCCAAAGGCTCCAAACTCAACATCGTCATGTGGGACCAGCGGATACTGAAGACTAGGTAAAAGTGTGGGCATAGTAGAAGCGGTATAGTCTACTTTTACTAGATTCAAACGTATCCTTTATCTTAATCTTTATGCCTCAACACCCTCAACCCATCCAGCCATCATCCTGACAACATACTAGCAATCACCAAATACTCTTAATGAGGGAAAAATATAGTTCAAGCAGCCAAATTGGTATCAAAGCCTTACGTACAACAGCTGGAGCAGTACAACTTTCCAGTTGCTTCCAGTGATATGTTAAATTTAGAAAGAGTTGATGTGCTCATCCCCCTTGAGAGAGTTATAGAAGACTAGCTTCCTACTCTGGAGTGAATTACAGTCCTACCCGGGTCAGGTCAATAAGCTCAGCGTACAGTTAATAAATACCTTTGAATCTTACTAATAAGAGTGCATGTTCATTGATAATAATATGGTCAAGCTCTGGTTCTGGGCTATATTAGATAGAGGACCCCTATTAATACCGTAACAACTAGATTAGTCAAAAAACTAGGAATGTAAGGGGAATATCTATTACTCTCCCATTTCCGCGTGGTGGTGCATGGTGCACAGGGCCAATGCTAGGAAACTAATCGTTAGTAGAAAAGTTAATAGAGACTCGCAGAGGGTGCTAGAGCTGCAGTGACTTAGATCAAGGATTTTATCATTAGTGGAAATAACAAAATGTAATCACAAGGTGCTTGTAATGGTAGGGTATAGTCGCCTCAGGTTAAAGGGAACCTGGGAGGCCCAACGGTTCATGGGCGGATATATTTATTGTGTTTGAAATTAAAGGGTTAAATTTTCACAAGACCTCCATAAAGAGGTCCACGCACAGGATTGTCCAAGATAACATATGTAAAAAGGTGTACTAGTATAGAATTTTATTAATAGGGAAGTCGGCCAATGGGAGAGTATTGGTCTCAACATGAGTAATTTAAGGGAATTTATGAAAACAATCAATCAAAGGAAGCAGGTCTAAGCCAAGGCGCACAATTAGCGCACACTTCCATTGGGCAATAAACTGTACTTGGCAATCAACTAAACTATGGTGATTGTAGGAGTGGCTGACCTGAGATGGAAATTTTGAATACTGAATGGGTTTTAAGACACCGTTCACCTAAAAACTGAAGCAAACCGTTTTTGTCCATTGCAATGCTAGTTCGTTTTAATGCTCCTGCTGTTATGCAGGGCCAAACTTCTCTTGCATCCTTGGGACCAACCTGGGCATACTTCGCCTTAACCCAGCGTTGATCTATGGTATGCTTGAGGCCAGGGAGGCCTGCCAACTTCACCTTCATGGCCTCCTGACATGCAGCTTTGTCCTTAACGTTGGTCCCAATTATGATGTCATTTTTCAACCATGAAAGGGATTGTCACCGGATATTGATCATCACAAAGAATACAGGACAGTAACCCCAGCTTGACTACCTCCCTAGGGGCCTACAACATTCTGCCACTAAGGTTTGAATCACTTTTTGTGGTGGCTCACACATTTAATCTCTATAACACCATGTTCCATTTGGTTTGACCAACTATCAGCTTATGCAATATTTATTAAATAAATTTTTAACTCATTATAGGTATAGGGTTTGATACAGTATTATAACTATAAAGTGCATGGCCCACGACTTAGAGGGAGTTGCCAAAGCTGTATTGAACTACTTTTGGTGCTTGGCTCAGTGCATCATCACAAAATGATTATTATGGCAGATCGAATCCTTAAACCCTGCCAGTGCAATTTCCACTACTATCAAAGTCAACCTCTTATTCTTTCATATCCCTAATGTTGGCGAAAAAGGTTTAGCAGGAGGATTCCTACTTCACTTGGTCATTCACTGACATCTCAATTTCAGTTGTTTGATTGCAACTATAATTGAAAACCACTAAGCTCTTGTGACTCATCTCAATTATTCTAATTCAAAAAAAGATCATTTAGTGTACCACTTTTAAGTGCAGCTTAGTACACATAAAATGCCATAAAAAATACTAGTGGGAGGGGCATATATTAACGGGATTCAATGGTCAGGGATCTTTTTCTTACATTGCTAAAGAAATCATCAGCGAATAAGATATCATCAGTGAGCTGGAATAACTTTTCAGATTCAAAAACTACTTTAGCTTCTTTTTTATTATAAATAAAGATCACTCTTGCAGAAAAAGGATTTCCTTTACAAGTTTTCCAAGGTCACTGTCCTCTTACAGTGCCTTATAGTGCTAAGTGTAAATACCTGTGCACAGAAATCTTATGCCAAAACGCCACTCTCTACATTCTGGTGCTCACTACAGGGAATCCATTTGATACCTAAGTACCACCTTAAAGTATAACCCTTGAGGAAAAGAATTTCACCATGGCCTTGGCGCTAAGAATTTTATGAGCCAATGGATGAAGGCAACACGGTTATAGATCATTTTCAGCTGGGTAGTTCTGAGTGTGAAGGGGTAGAGCTCTTTAAGGTAGAGCTTCCTCCTTTTAGTATGTTAGAATCTCAAGCGTTAGTTAAAGGGTCAAATGTCTTCCATTGTTAGGTACAAGAAGTATCTGAATGGTTTCTTCATGGTTAACGCTTGGCTGCCACTAATGTGAATGAGGCCCAATTGGCCATGTTTCATAATTATGTACAATATAATCTTTATGACAACTATTATTCCTTTTGTGAGAAGACTATCTTCAAGATAGTCAGGAATTTCGCACCAAAGATCAACCAGTAGAAGTGATACCAAGGTACATTCATCCTTCTATCTGCCAAGTGCATAAGATTATCATCTGGCGGCATATTAATATTGGTGGAATGGCTATATTAATTAAAACCAGCAATGGGATAATTTTAGAGATTGGACGCTTGGATGATGCTTTATGTGACCTCTGTCAGTCATTCTGTTAAACAATAGCAAACCCAGGATGCTAACTAAAAAGTTGAGAACCTGGCTGCCTAGCTTAATGCTGATTTGATTTGTATTATTAATGATATCATGAAAAATTTAGGGGTAACTCCCCAATGGGTTGCAGATATCACTCAGCACTTTAACCAACTATAAGATTATCTTAAAGCAGAAGAGGAGTGACATAAAAAGCTGAAGGGCTGACCGTGAGGCCCACAAGAATAATTCTAATGCGCTTTGTCAGGTACAGGACAATTTAAATGGCCACGTTGGCCAGCTTTTAGGAAAAATACTGGATCATGACCATTTAATAAGAATTTAACGGGGATGTGAGCGCATATCAATGCTACCTTAAAATCTTAGATATAAAAATGGCTAGAGCACAATTCTCTTATATTGATTAGTATTAAATCATTGACTCTTTGCATCTTGGCCTGAGAAATCAGGGTCAGAAAGTACAAGCATTGGGAAGTGATAACTTGAATATGAAAGAAGATCTTCTTGCCACTAATAAGAAAAACAAGCATTTCAATAATTTTTTACTGTTGAAATGCCTACATCTGTCTAATATTTTGGATCAATTTAGAACTATTATTTAATGAGATCATTGTAAGTGTCATTAAGGGGTCCCAGTGAACCACATTTGGATATTTATAGACTATAGGGAAAAGATTCTGATGGAACCCAAAGGGGAGGGCGAGGAGGCGCTGGTTATGTATGAAGTACCCACCTTTATTACCTCTATTCTTGGTCAAAGAGAAGCTGTTCCCATGGATGCAATGATGCCTCCTTCAGCAGAGCATTCTGATTCGATTATCTGGCAAACTTCTATACCAGAGGTACAGCGTACAGCTGCTATCCCAACTCACTCTCCCATGGCATTTTCCAAGGGCCATTTTGGCAGCTCCTGGGCGAATAACTCCTTCTTTTTTTAGTACTAGATGGTCCCAACCTGAGGGGGGATTCATTAATGTTCGAATTACTCCTTCTTTTTGTTTCCATCCACCTGAAATTATGTAGGACAATGCAGGCCTTTCATCCCTAAAATTATAGATCTTAATACTTATGTTAAACCTTTTAATATACCAAAATTTGATGAACAGGAAAATGTGCACAACTTTATTTATCACTTTGAGATAGTATGGTTGGAGCACATGAGACTGCTAAGCTAGCGATGTTAATGATTTTTCTGGACTCATAAACCAGGAGTTAATTATGTTTATACTACAAAAGATTGGCGTAACCTACCTCAATGCCAAAGGCCTGCTGAATAAAGAGTTCAGTGGAGTCGAGCGGATGACCACTCAGTAAATGGTGTTTCATAAAATCTGTTTTAATAAGGATGAGATGTTAAAGCCTTCATGGAGCGGTTTATTTGAAAGCTCATGCATTATCTGGGGCTAACATTATAAATGCCCATGTTGCTCTGACCACTCTCCATCATAATTATGAACTATATAAAGGATTGTACAGTGGTATTATTACTTTCTTAAATGAGGAGAATAATATCACTCATATGGTAAGTAATAAACAATGATGCGCTGTCACTTTTGAGGCTAACAAAACTGTGCGAGAATATAGTGAACCACAGCCTTGGCTCCTCCCTAAATAAAGATTTACCTCTGACATATGGCCCTCATGTGGATAGACATGATAGTAGTCAGCTTAGTTATAATCTTTACAGAAATCTGGGTCACTATGCTAATAGTTGCTCTAAACAAGGCTCCAAGTCCTCCATTCATTCTATGAACCTGCGGATGATGGAGGAGTTGAAAAATAGGGAGGGTAGAATAGCGGTTTTTTATCTCCGCCTTCTCCAGCAAATCCCATGAAAAAACAAATCTTATAGTTTCCTTCCAGGAGACAAAAGGATTATGATACCACTCCGACTTTAGTGGTTAAGCTGATAACAATTATTAGCGTAGCTGTTACTAACTGCCTGCTAAAACAACATGATGTCAAAATGGCAGAATAATTGATATTTATGTTGTATGTTCAACAACTAGAACCTCTTTTGCTTCCAATACCTTCTTGTGAGGCCCCAAGTTGATTGATGTCCAAAGGGCTGTGTCTGTTGGAGTGTTGAGGGAATCTAGCTCTCAATTAAGTGATGAATTTCAGAATGATTTAGGTCAAGAAGACAACTTGGATGCTCACGCAAAAAATCTTACTGATCTATATTTTTCTGAGTAAACCTATATTGGTATTACTGTAAACAAGCTCAAAATTTAAGCTATTGTAGAAAGTGTGGCTTTTTTAAAACTGTGTCCACTTGATTGGCAAAGAAACTAGGGATTACTCTGGACACTAGATCATCAAAGAATCTATGGTACTGCTGACCCTTAGACCACATCATCTAAAGAAGTGTACAGTGCACACTGCTACATTTTGGCTCTTTTAGTGATCTCTGATCCTGCTATTGTTTTCCTCAATCATAATTATTAATTTTATAATTGGGACCTCATTTATGAGGGAAGTAAGGTGTAAAATCTGTTTTTAAGACAATATACAGGAGTTGGTGGGACAAACTCTTCCATTATTCTAGAAAAAAAGGATGAGATCACAGCGGATTGAAATCAAAGGGTTTGTCAACCTTGTATATAAGAATGGTATAGTACCAATTGGATATCAGCGGCTAAATACCTGTACCCAACAGTTACAAAATCAGATTGTAAAGTCTAAGGATATCCCCATATGAGCTAGTCAGAATTTTACCATTCCACCAGGTCAAAAACTCATAGCAGGGACTAAAATCACTTTACATGCCCCCCAAGAATATATGTCAAGTAGTCAAACTATTTGGCCATTCACATTTGAAACCAGTCATTGCACCTGATTTCATCCTGCTGGAAAATGTTGAAATTCAGTTGCTGTTAGCCAACTTGTAAACTTGATCCATGAAAGTTAATAACACAGATACTCAATTTTATTCAGATTTTACCCATTAGAGAGGCATCCAGTATCCATGTATTAGAAATCTGGATGAACTTGGGCTTAAGTGCAATGAGTGCCAATCAGTATGTTTTCTGGGGCCTAGGGAACAGTTCTCTTCTTAAACGAAGGATGAAAATTCCAAGCGTTGGCTTTATTTTAATAGATATAATAGTATTTTTTGCAAAAGATGACTACAATTTGGGTGTGTGCAAATCTGTAAAATAGATTAATACCGGAGACCATCCACGAATTCGCCTCCATCCAATCTGTCATTCTAAGGTGGCAGATGAAGTCGTTAACCATAAATTGACCAACTCATACAGCATAAGATGCTCTTGCCCTCCAAGGGTCCTTAGGCCTCCCACATGTTTGTTATCAAAAAGGGGACGGATACAACAGAGTAGTAATAGATTACAGAAAATTTGACAATATTTCATATAAAATTTCTTATCCATTACCTCACATTGTTGAAGTGCTAGACCATTTGGTTAGCACAAAAATATTTCTCCGTTTGGATTTAAATCTCTGGAAACTGAAAGAATAAGTTGCTGAAGGAGGGACAGTAGAAGTGTGCAATGATTCTAGACAGGGTCTACTCAAACTCACTAGGTTGCTACAAGGGTTGTGTAGTGCCTAGTGACACTATAGCGTTCACTAAAAAGCATATTAATGGATTTAAAAGTCTTCCTGAATATTAGTGTATTAGATGATATAAATGTTTTTTCCAGAATGTTCACGGAGTTTCTGAAGCACTTAGAGAAAGTTTTTCATAGAAAACCAAAGCTAATCTGAAAATAAAACCATGTAAGTGAATTATTCCGCAAGTAAACCAAGTATCTGGGTTTTTCATTGAAAAACAAGGCTTGTGGACTCAGTCTGCTTAGGTTGAGGCTATCAAAAAAGCCACAGATAAGTAGAAAGCGTGATATTCAGGTATTCCTGGGAATGGTTGGATGTTAATCCTAGTTTGTGAAGAATTTCAAAGAAATAGGTGAGACATTATTTCACCTTCATAAGACTGGGGTACCATTTAAATGGACAGGGAATTGCTACTTGGCCTTCAACTAATTAAGGCTATGCCTCACTAAAGCTCCCTTTTTTATGTATCCAAACTTCAAAAAACTATTCATCATTCAAATAGATGCTTCTCTTACTGCCATAGGGCGGTGTTATCCCAACATAATTCTAATATATTAAACCATCCTGTAGTTTACTGCAATCAGACGTTTAATTTGCTTGAACATAATTAAACTTTCACAGAAAAAGAGTGTTTAGGCATCTTTCAATACTTGTAAACAGTTTTGAGTTTATATTCTTGAGTTACCTTTACTGTGGTGACAGATAATGACTCTCTGCGCTGTTTTCAGAACTTGATGGAAATTTAAGACGATTGACCCACTGGTATTGAAATTACAAATATGATTCTAAAAATCAATACCACCATGCGTAAAACATCAAAATTCAGATGGACTTTCATAAATTCCAACTATATATTTGTGGGCTGATAAGGCTGATAATTTGTTTGATTAATGATAATTCATTAATATGATAATGAACATGAAGAGGTTCAATACTATCTGGAAAAGCTGATACAGCATACTTTTATTAAGAACGGGACGCTTTATAAGATTATTGATGGAAAATTTCTCGTGTTTTTCAGGCCACTGTGTGGACTAACTTGATCATCATGGGCCACAAGGTGATGGAACATAGTAGATTTAAGAAAACTCTAGAACAATTATGATCTCAGTAATATTGGGATTCCATGCCATTTGTATTCATAAGACTCTCAGCTGCTGCAAAAGAATGCTAAGCTTAGGTGCCTTATCAAAAGGCCACCTCTTACCAGTTAGTTAAAACTAATTTTCTTTCATAACACACCATCTCTATTGACGTCGTAGGAACTTTAAACAATATCTCTGGTCAGTTTAAGTATTTAATTGTAGATTTCAAAACCCCACCAAGTGTAGGAGGCAAACACCGTCAGAAATTTAGTAGTTAAGACCACCACCAAAGTTATTATGGAAAATGATATTTATCAGCATGGATGCCCCTGCTATTAATGATGGACAATGGTACTAATTTCACGTCCCAAATGATCGCTAAGCTTAATAACTTAATGGATATATGAGGGATATTATATAATCCCTATCACCCTGAGTCCAAAGGTAGTGTTGAGCGAGTAATCAGTACTCTGGTTGGGATTCTACGTAAGTTAGTCACAGGCAAAGCATTCAGTTTGAGCCTATTTAAGCCTTCCATCATATTCGCCTACACCTTTGCATATCACTCAGCCATGAGGCACTCCCCATTTAGCTTATTTCATGGGAAACATCCCGCACCTGCCCATTTTTATATTCCTGTGTTGCGGATGATAGTAGGAGCCTTAGCATATACCTTGATAAGATTACAAGAACCTTAATTTAGCTACAAAGCTCTGCTTACTCCAATACATTGCTCAGAAATGTAAGGCTCAAGTCTTGTATAATGAGGATCTCTGGACCTTACCCACTTTCAATATAGGAATTGGTATGGTATTGCAATAATCATGGCTTTGTAAGGACTTGCAAGCTAGAGTACATATGGAAAAAGTCCCTTTGACATTAAGAGAAGGCATCTGCAGGGGCCTACAGTCAAAGGATCCCACTAAGGGCTACCTTATCAATCACAAGCATGCTATGTTTCTTAAAACATACTATCCAAATTATATCAATCAAATTCAAGCTCCCAATAACTCATCTGACCTCCACCCATCTTTGTTATCTGATGTTTGGTCAAGTGGGTGAAAAATGTTGCAGTTGGTTTGACCAAGTATCAGCTTATGCAATATCTGTTGAATCCCTCTTTTTTAACCTAATATTTAGATGTATGGCTTTTGTAGTATTATAATTATTCAGCACGCGGCCCAAGACTTTATAAGGAATTACCAAAACTGTATTGAATTACTTTTGATGCTCTGGCCTTGGCGCATCATGGTACATATGTTTATTATAGAATAGTTATTAAACCCTGACTGTGCAATTCCTGCTACTATCAAGTTCAATTCTACTATTATTTCATATCACTTGCGCCAGTTTAAAAATAATTGGCAGGGATTATATTTTATTATGGACATTTTACAGAGTCTCAATTGCAGTCAGTTGATCATGCCTTAAATGGAAATTCCCTGACTCTTGTGATTTATTTACTTATACTAATTAAGATAATTACTCCTCTAGTCTACCTATTTTGAGTGCAGCTTAGTACACATAAAATGCATTAATACAAATCAATGCAGAATGGTCATACCTTGGCAGGAATCCAATGGTCTATGATTTTTTTCCTGTATTGCTAGGGAAATCTTCAGCAAATAAGACACCCTTAGCAAGTCAGAAAGCTTTTGCCAGTATTTGATACTACATAGTACATCTTTTCAATTATAAAATAAAAATCTCTCTTGTAAAATGTGTAAGCCAGCTGAATTATTGCTCTCTGGTGCTTTAGGCCGGCTGCTTTCCACAAAAGTTTTTAATAAAATAGTTAAATATAAGGCGATAATAAAAATTGGATTTTTATGATATATCAATAGCACGATAAAGGTGATTAATGACCCTCTTCAACCTCTGACCATTTAGTATTTAAAGTATTTCATGGGTCGAGGGAATTACAGAGAAATGCTTGGAATAGCTTAACCTAATATGAATAAGGAAATATGAGGAATAGTGAATCACAACTTAGGAACTCGCTTCAGGGCAGCAGAATGAAAGAAGAAGAATTTTGATTGGCTAAAATGTACATGTGAGATAACGTTTTTATGAACTTAAGCCATTCACCGCCTGAGAAATTTCTTGCACCTTGGGGGACCCCCTCCAAGCCTTTAAAAGGGGGTCCCCACATAGGTGCGCTGAAGGACTTTGAGGAAGTGGTGGAGTGCCTTCCTAGGGTGGCCCCAAAGTCTATTGTGTGGTCAGAGTAATCTGGCTGTTTAATTTTATGTTTAGTTCCCGTGCAGGTTTTGAAATGGTGTAACCCCAATTAACATGGTTCTACTGGAAATTGGCCAGGGTCTTTTGACCAATCTCGCCAACAATATCATCACTCTTGATAGCATTAGAAAATTGCAAATGGCTGACATTTCCCCTCTTTGGCTGAATTCAACCTAAAACGTTCTTACTTTTCAGCTGGTAGGGCAAATGTCTGACACAAAAGCTTTCTTTTGTAAGTTTTCCAAGGTCACTATCATCTTACAGTACCTTTTAGTTTTTGGTGTAAATAACCTGTGCACCAAAATCTGACGTCTAGTGCAAATTTAACACATTCTTATGACATATTTAGTTAAACCTCTTTCATGAGGACATATGGTGTCAAAACTGAAATTAAAGGAGAATAAACAGAAAACCTTGGACAGAACCTTCTGTTATATTACCAAAAGAAGACCAAAAGATGGAGGAGCAAGTTACGCTGTTTATAAACCTAGCCTTTTTGAGATTGGATTATACCCATCATCTACTGAAATTTGCGTGGCCACATTAAGTATTATTACAACAAATTTTTGATCAGATGGCATTTCGTAAGGTTTGGCTGACATTTGATCATACCACTTGGGCATCAAACATAGTGAAAATGGATATTGACCTGAAGTTTTTGTCAGGATTATATGTGAAGTTTTTGCGCCTTTCAACCACTCATGCTGAGAATCAACTTCAGTATTGGTGATTATTTTCCCAGAATATCTAAGGATAGCAAATTATTAGCTAATCTTTATCCATACCCAATCCAAATTAAATGGCACCAAACTAATGCTTTCCTCCACGTTCTACTGATGAAGGAAGTGCAAAGAACACAAATTTTGAAACATTAAAGGTGTTTGGGTTGGATTAATATTATTGCGAGGTAATCTGTTCAGACATACCTCACAAAGCGCTGACCAGTCTGACGGAAGAGGAGATAAATTGGGCGATGGCCTTATAAAATTATAAACAAATTTTTCAATGGACGACTTCAGTTTGGGATTTACTGAGTACATATTACATCATATCAATACCAGGAGCCATCCAAAGATATGCCTCCATCCCATCCACATATCTAAGGCATCAGAAGAGGTTATCCATGAACAAAAACAATCAAACGTTCCAGAAAGGAATGCTGGTAAACCCTAAAAGTCTGTGATCTTCACTAGTCTTAATTATAAAGAAAAAGGATGGATCTAACCAAGTGTTATTAAACTAATGGTGACTCAACAACTAATTAAGAAGGACTCCTACCCCCTTCCAAGAACTGACGATGCACTCAACTTTCTCAGCGTAATGAAATGCTTCTATGAAATAAATCAAATTTCTGGTTACTGGAAGATAGAGATGCCTCTAGGAGAACAAGAAAAATGCGCCATAATTTGACCCAAGAGCTGTTCCAACCAACGTGAATGCCATAGGTTTATGTAATAACCCTGCCATGTTCCAATAGGCTATGGACAGCATAATAGGGACTTGAGAATTTTATGCATCTTGGTTTACTTGGACAACATAAACATCTTCCTTGAGGACATTATACAAACACTTACAGCACCTGGAGGAAGTTTTGCACCAGTTCACTGCTGCCATTTTGAAAGGCTAGCCCAAGAAATGCAACTTCTTCTAAGAACAACTTAAGCACTTGGTTTAATTACTGACAAGGAGGGCATGTGGCCGCAATTGGCCAAAATAGAGTTTATTGAGAAGATGAGGATGTCATCCAGCAAACGAGACATTCAGGTTTACCTCAGGATGGTTAGCTACTGATAACAATCCATAAAGAAACTCAGTAAAACAGGGGAGCTGCTTTCCACTTATTAAAAGTATACCCCATTTTACCATCTAGTACTAAAAAAAGTATACCCCATTTGGATGAACGCCAAATTGTCAGCTAGCTTTCAACTGACTTACACCTTTCTTTCTACAGCACTGGTACCAATGCACCAATGTCATAAACTGTTTATAATTCATGTGGGCGCCTCCCTCACCGCCGTAGGAGTGGTATTATTTTAACTTGATGATAAAGGGTAGAATACCCCATAGAATACTGCAGCAAGGCGTTAGATGTACATGAGCAGAATCACACAATTAACAAAATGGATTGTTTAGTGGTGATCCACACGTGCAAGCAATTTAGGGTTTACATCCACAGAGTGTACTCCAAGGTGGTGAATGACCACTTATTACTTCGGTGGATGCAGAACCTCAAGGTTACGTAGGGACGCCTAGTTCGCTGAGTGAAGAAATTGCAGTCATACAACTTTGAGATTCAATATTTCCCTGACGTTAATCATCAAAACGCGAATGGGCTATCTAGGCTACCTACTGTTGCATTGACTGACAATATTGCAAATGGCCTTTATAAAAAAGATGCTAGATAAGGAAAAAGACTAAGCTAGATGAAGTACAACGTGCTCTGGAATGACTAAAGAAGAACACTGTCGTCAAAAACAGAGAACTCACTAAATGAATAAAAGGTCAAAAATACATCATAACTTAACCAATCAAGCCTACATATCTGATCATCAGAGATCACAAAGCCATGTAACAAGGTGGATTCAAGAAGACATATGAACGACCATCTAGTACTAAAAAAAAGAAGACATATGAACAACTGAAACAATTCTACCATTGTGAATTGATGCACTTTGATGTTCATGAGGCCCTTCACTGTTGCTATGAGTGCCAAGCATAAGAGTCATATTGTAAGAACACCTTTACCAACTGCTAAAACTGGTCTTCACTTTTCACAACATGGTGATTGAAGTTGTGGGTACACTAACTGCCAGCGGAGGATTTAAATATTATGGTAGACATTGATTACCTTTTAAAATGGATTTAAGCCAAACTTATCTGGGATTTGAGGGGCGTGACAAATGCCAAAACTTTTTAAAATTATTTATAAACATGGATGCCCTCAATTCCTTCTAATAGATAACAGTATTAACTAACTTCACAGATGATCGCTAAATTAAATGACCTTATGGGGTTCCATGGATCCTGTTTATTCCATACCATCTTAGAACCAATGGTATGGTGGAGCGGCTCAACAGCACCTTGGTTGGAATCCTACAAAAGCTAGCATTGGGGGAAAATTGACCAGTTGGAATCTTTTCCTGATTTCTACTGTCTTCACATATAACAACACATTTCAATCGTCCACAGGAAGATCACCATTCCAATACCTTTACAGGTGACAAACTTCCCTTCTTCCAATCCTGTACTCCTGATTTTTCTGGATAAGAAACAGCTCCCAGTCAATACTTGGAGAATCTCGCTCAAATGCTAATCTGGCTTCAAACTGTAACCTACTCTAACACATGGCCCAAAAGATTATTGTAGGGAACATGACAATTAGAATCCCCAACCTTGCCCTATCTTAATGTAAAGAAGCTAGTGCTCTACTATGACAACCATGGATTCAATAGGACAAGCAAGCTGGAACACATCTGGAAGGGGCCGTTCAAGATCATAGAGAAGATTTTGAATGATACATATATGCATAAAGACACTGTTAAAGGACATACCATCAACAGAGTACATGATAAGTTTTAAAAAGCATTTCCAGCAAGGCTCAGAGATGCCTGGCTCCCAATAAATAATTTGACCACTAACTGCTGGCAAATTTATTAATCCTCTATGTTTGGCCAAGTGGGAGAAATTTTATAATTGGGTCTGATCAACCATAGGATATTGCCACAAGCACTATTACCCCAATACTCTATATCCTCATCTTTACCTTTGTCCTGCTATCAATAATCATTATAATATCGTATCTATTCATTCTCCATCAGATATATTGCTAGAAATTTGACCAAATTATAAACTTTTATATAATATTATATTTACAATCCTATTTCCTGCTAGATTGAACCTTATCTGCTCACTAAGTTCCTCAAACCACTTCTATTCCCCCTAATCAAATAAAATCAGAATCATTCATTAAAATTTATCTCAAGAATTGTCAGTAAATCAATACCCATGAAAATGCTACTGAGGCTGAACAGAATACCCTAAGATGTGCCCATCTTTGCTAAAACAACGTTGTGTTAAAGAAAGTTTGATCCAAAGGATATCAATGAACCATTAGGAGGAAACTCTAGAAGATTTGGTGGCTGAGGAGTAAGCTGACTGACTAAAGGTACAGGTATAAAAAGGGCTGACCAAGCATGTAAAGGGATGTACACAACGATGCACATTCTGGAGGAACTTCAATGACAGAAACTCAAGCTGGCAATACCTACTGAAACTTTGGCAGATTTGGGATATTTATATTAAATAAACGTTTATATTTTGTTTAGTTTTACACTTACTTGGAGGTACGCTGTCTTCACACAGTTTTACCTATTTTAAGTGCGGACATACCTGTGACTATATTGCCCAGTTGCAGTATCAGTTGCAATACCTCCAGGTTAGGGCTCACACGACTTCACACCATATAAGGACATCTTATTCAATATCCAATGCGTTCCTTAATTCCTGTATACCCCCAGGTCAGGCTTCTATTATTTTTAATCAACTTGAAACTTCAAGTTCTATTGTCACATGCCTCTTCACAGTGGACATAGTTTCAACATTATCTAATCCTGACAAATGTTCATGATATCTCAAACTTCTATACTATCATCATATTACATTTCCCTTCTCCATGTAAGACAACTGAAGGTGATAAAACCGCTAGATACATTGCTTGCAGCTAAAATAAAAATGAAAATTTTAGTGTATTTTTTTCTTATTTTTTCACTAGGCTGTTGTACTTTTAAATAAATATTTTTTTCATATATTTTTATCTTAGATAATTTCTATGCATTTTTTTATTTAACTGAGGTAAGCTGACCAGGGGACAGACATTACCAAATATATGTGAAACTAAGAGAATAACTAAGAAATATAAAAATTGGGCACCCCAGGGTACTCAAGTTACCCCTGTTGCCAGCGGGACTGCCAGGTATGGGGGGTTAGTACACTACTCTGAGGGGGTTTCCCCTTCTATGGAGCAGGTGTGAAGGAAAGGGTCTGTGTGGAGGAACCAGAGTGGGAACCATGATTCTATGAGCGCTTTTTGTCTTGGTCTCATATATCTATAGAGCCAGGCTTGGAAGTGCTCTAGTAAGTGGACATGGAATCTGTTAATAATCCCATGAATGGTTGGGACCGTGCCCTTGAACGCATAAAATGCAATTGTGTGTATTGTCCACATTGCAATGGATATTATTAGGGAGCGGAGGGTAGATGGGATTGGTGACTCAATCTGGAGCGCAAAGATGCTCTTTGATATTGAGAATTCCTGTTCGTTTTGAATCTTGAGCAGGCGTGCGACTTCCTGCCATATAGCTTTGGTTGGGGGCATGTTTCTAGGCGGTGATATAGGGATCCCTCCCCTCCACATACTGCACATGTTTTGTGGAGGGAGTTGAGCGGTCCGCCGTCCTATAGGTCCTTCTCAGACAGCGCAAGGCGTTTGCTCTTATCCTTGGCTGTAGGAGTGGGTGGTGTGTCATTTTCCACATTGCTTTCTGTGTGGTTAAATCATAGGGAATGTCCAACATATCTAGGTATTCTATCCTAGCTATGTTGGGGGTTGTTGCGAGCATATCCCTCTGGGGGTGGTTTTCTGGGTTTCTTAATTTGAATTAGGGGCTGGGTCGTCCCCTTCCCTGTATAGTACCCATGTTCTCTATGGTCCATCCCATATGGCGGATAGTTTGGAGGATATGTTTGAAATGGGGGAGGTTCCATGTGGACCCGTTGCAGTAGGGTGCTTGGCAAGGTATGAAAGTAGTCTGGGTGGACTATGTGGGTTGGTTAATTTGAGCGCCTGTGCAAAGTTAGTCCTTGCTGCTCTGGACCAATGTTGTTGCGGGAGGTCTGGAGCAAGGATTTCCTTTATCCAGGTACCTAGGATGTGATTGGCATGGCTCTCAAAATCTATTAGTCCAATGCCTCCGCTTGAGCGTGGGCCAAATAGTGTTTCCATCCATATAGGAGGGTGAGAGCCAGGCCACAGCCAGCCCTGGATAAGCGCGCGAATTGAGGTTATAAAGGTAGGTGAGAAGGCTATCGCATGGGCCTGGTACCACAGTATTGGGAGGATGAGCGAGTTAGCAACTGTAACTCGTCCTGTTAATCCTGGGGTTCTTCCCTTGAGGGAGGCGACGCATTTGGATACCCGTTGTAACAGGTTGCTTTCCATTGTTTCATTAGCATATCCCCCTGATTCTAGCCAGATTTCAAGGTGTCAGATAGGAGTGGTGGTGGGAGGTGTTGCATAGGGTAATATAATTGGGTTTTTTCTTCGAGTGTTGGTGTGAGGTTCTGATGTTGTGGCCCAATTGTTTGTGTATTTGCCTAAGAGGATGATTTCTGTCTTCCTTTTGTTGAGCGATTCATTGCTCACCTTGGAGTATTCCTCTAGAGTGTGTTCCAGCTGTCGGGCATCTTCATTGTTTGCTATACCTGCTACGCAGTCATCTGCAAAGGTCAGTACCTTGACTGTTGGTTGTCCTTATGCGGTTATCCCCATGAGACGTGAGTCAGTTACTCGGAGGAGCGGGTCAAAGCTGAAATTGTATAGCAGTGGGCTGAAGGGATCCCCTTGTTTGAGCCCTCTGTGTGGTTTAATCTTGTTTGTTAGGAATCCAGGGCCGCATACAACCATTGTTGCAGATTCTGTTAGGATCATCGCCCATTTTATGAATCTTGTTGGGAGTTTGAAGGCATGTAGACATTCTTTTAGGTATGGCCAGCTAACACGGTCATACGCCTTTTCCTGATCCAAGAAGACCATGACACCAGTTGCTTTGGATTGGCAAATATTTGCAACAGGGTGATTGTTGTTCCATATTGAACGCCCTGGTATAAACCCAAACTGGTTGGGTGATAGGACGTCAGATGCAATTGCGCCTAATCTAGCTGCTAGAATTTTTGTTAGAATTTTTGTGTCAGTGTTGGAGAGTGCGATTGGGCGCCAGTTGGCCAGGTCCAACTTGTCACCCTTATTATATAAGGTTATAACGTAGGTTTATGGCCTCCTATTAATAGGCGTGTTCTAACAAACTCTGGTTCATTGACGCCAATAGGAGGGGGGCGATTTGTTGAAAATATTTTTTGTAAAATACATAGGGTATCCCATCAGGCCCTGGGCATTTCCTACGTGGTGCGCCACGAATTGTGTCCCAAATCTCCTCCCGTGTGATAAGGGATAGTATATGTAATTTGGTGGTGTACTTTGTATCTTGGCAGTTTGAATAAATTCTTTAATTTTTTGCGGATCTGTTGGCATATCATGATATAGTTCGGTGTAATGCGGTGTACTTCTGCCTTGACCTCCTCAGGGTCAGTTGCCACAGTGCCGTTGGTCTTGCGAACCTGTGTGCACGTGGGCTGGTTTCTGTGGGAGTGGAATTGGCAGAAAAAGTATGTCAAACAGGTTTTGCCTTCCTTTATGAACTTACCTTTGTTCAATACTTTGATTTTGTGTTGGTGTTCAAAGATGAGATTGTTAAGTTGGGCTGAAATTTCTGCCCATTTGCGTCCCCAATTAGGGCTATAGCCAGATCTTGGAGTATTTATTTCAAGGTGGTCTAGTTCTGCCAAGGTACGCTTGATTGTGGCTGTGTCCGCGGTGTACTTGCATGATGCAATATGTCAGGTTTTGTTGATTAAATCTTTTTTAGAAATTTTTCCATGTTCTGATGGGATCTGAAGTGAATGGGGCTGTGAATTCTGGGTTTGTAGCCTTGTTTTCAACCCAGTCAGATATCTCAGGCAATCTTATATTTTCTGGGTGAAGCTTTCTCCAAGGTGACACCTGTGTGTGGGATTGGGTTGGCGCTAACTGCACCGTAACTAATCGTTGATCAGAAAAATTGATCTTTTTTGTTGTAATTAGAGATTCTTGAGTGGTGGGATTGTGGGATGAGGATATGGTCAATACGACTCATTGATATGAGCAGTCCCTCACATATGTTGGGTCTTGTCATATGGGGAAGGATTGGTGAATTGGGAGGAAGAGCATCCTGTAAGCCAAGAGATGCCTTCATTGTGCGATATTCAATGTGTCCAGGTGGGTATCCCCTGGGATTAGGCCATCGATCTGTATTGGGGTTATCCCAGCAGTTGAAATCGCCTAACATGATGATATCTGGTGGGAGGGTGAGGATAGAAATTTTTCCAAATTTTTTTTTCTCTCAGTTGCAGTGCATGGTGCATAGATACATGCTAACGAAATTATTTCATCTTGGCATATGATCGTTGCTACCAGGACTCGACCATGCAAGTGTGATGATAAATTTGTAATTTTAAATTTTTTGTTGTTTTGGACTATCACCCCACAGTGAGATGTCCATACTGATTGTGATGGTGCAACTCTGGTTGACCAGGATTCTTCTTCCCTTGTAGGCAGTGGGTTTCTTGGATGCCAAGATGTCTACAAGAGGTTTTCACAGGAATGCCAGCTTTTTGGCTTGGGACATATGAGCCCTGGCTCCCGCGACATTTAACATCCCTATTGACACTAAGGTGCCCGTGGCGCCTCAGAAGCAGTTGGGAGGACCCTCTGGTCCTATCCCACCGCGGCTCATTTTGGCCATGCTCTGCGTCTGTACTCCAACTCTTTCACTTCCATTGTTGGTTCCCTTGATCTGACCCAATGATTCAAGGGAATTTCAGTTTTTGCATTTGCATCAACTTTTCCTGCACAGGTCTCATGTTGATTTGATGCGGGTTGTTGATTGGATTTAATACTTTTGAGGCTCAACTTTGTTACATTGTGCACCGCATTTTCACCCAAATTGCGGTTGCATTGTTCCTCAGTATGTGCATGACTGATGACGCTTTGTGGCTCAGTCTGGTTACTGTGAAAACTTTTGACCTGGGCATATTGTTCTGATTAGTTGGTTCAGTGAATATCTGAAATATCCTCCTGAATTTGTCCATGGTTGATGGCAGATTTCGCGTGTGCCGCTGCTTCAGCTGCTGCTCTCTCGCAGGCTTTTTGTGCTGCTTTACGCTGTTTACTTGTAACTGGGTCCACGATGGAGTATAGTCCATCTTCACCCCAGCGGAATGGGTGGTGGCCATCATTCATTTTGGCGAAGTTTTTATTATCTTCATCCATAGCTTCTTCACAAAAATCATTTTCCGTTAAGCCCTCTTTTACAGGGCATGCATGTTCCTTGTGGCCCAGTGAGCCACAGTGGTTGCAAATGGGTGGTGCGCATTCCGTTGTAACTCAGAATGTAGCTGACTGACCCCAGCTGCAAAGTGAAATTCTGCTGCGCGAGGAATTCTGGATAAATCCTCTTCCACTTCTGGGAAGGGGTTGATTACAGCGATAGCTTTGCCCGTGCACAGGTCGGGCATTAAGTGAAATCACTGTAATTCAAGTTGTTGGATTTCTCCGTAGGCCACAAGACCTTTGTGGAGCTCCTCCTCGATTACCTTATGAGGAAGGTTGGTGGGGAGCAAGTCAAAGGAGATGAACAAAGTTTTTGCTTTGTTCCATCTGGTGCGCATGGTGCGCACAATTTTTGCCCTCAGGGAGGGCAATTTCCACGCAGATTTTTGCTGTGGCATCAGCTTCATCAGCTGTTTTGAAACCAATATTGATCCAGCCACGGCCCATGTTGTTGGTGGCTACGTACACCGCGTGAGGGAAAAGTGAGGGCTGTGCCTCACATGTTTTCTCCCACAGGGTTGGTGACTCATCCCCAAGGAAGAGTCTGATCCCATGTTCCACCTTTGACAAAGGTTGGTTGAATTGAATGTACATGTATTGCACGTGCTTTACAGTAAATACCATAAACCCAGATGGTGTCTGAGTTTGTGATTTCTTTGCAGATTGGGTTCCTGGTCCCCCTCCAGGGAGTTTCTTGCCCTTAGTTGCACCATTAAGTGCACCGCTTGCCGCGACGCTCGCCCATGTTGTATTATTTTTGTTATTAAAGTCGCCCATCTTTCCTGTGTGTGATTATCCAAATTTACTGTTCGAATCAAATCATAGTAACTAAAGTGATTGTTACAAGAAAGAAAAGCTAATTTCTATGCATTTTTAGTATGTCGATTTTTTCTCTTAGATCTAATAATTTAAATTTTTTATGGACACAATTCACTATACAACCATCAGAAATGTTTTTTAGCATATAGGCATATTTTACTATCTAATAATTATTTTGAAATGGACCCAACTATATGGCGTCCAACTTGTTTCTTCTTCCATATTCTTGGGTAACACAATAGGCTACCCTATACCACACATAGTATTCCTGGAGCGCTGGTAAAATTCAATCATCCTGTTTCTTAGCTCTAATTTATTTTTTAACTTTGTATAGAATGCCTAAATTACAATCTGATCATAATGTTCTCCAGTTGAGTAAATTTTGTTCTGAACTCATCATCAAAGCTGGTTATACTCCTTAATACAGGATTGGTGGTAATAGGCTCTTCGTCTATATAAGAATCAAGTGAATTTTCTTGAACTGTATGATAGCTGACATTTACACAAAGGTAACTTAACTTAGATAAGATCCTCAAGCAGAGGTTTTCCCCAATGAAAGATTTTTCATCGCCACAGCCAGAGTTTCATTGACTCTTTCTACCATTCCATTCATTTCAGGACGGTATGGGATGGACACCACTCTTTGGATTCCCATTTATTTTAAAAATTTTAAATTTATTGCGGGAAGGCCGACCATGGGACGGACACTTCCGAATATGACTCAGACGAGACAAAACTCAGTACCAGGTGAGGCACCCCAGAGAAGCGATGCTATCTCTTGTTGCCAGCGGGAACGCCACTTATGGGAAGGGGAGGGAACGTGTGTAGGGGGCGTAGCCACTATTGAGCACGTGTGGAGGAAGGGGTCTGATTTGATGAACCAGACTGGGAACCAGGAGGAGACCAGCTGCCGGCGACGTGGTGGGAGATATCCAAACATCCACGCTTGAAAGTGATCCACCAAATGAGACCAGAATCTGTGGACAGCTTCAGGGAGGGTGGGGATGGATCCGGCGATGGCATCCAAGACAATCGTGTGGATAGTCCACATGGCGATTGCAACCACCAGAGCACGAAGGGAGGGTGGGAGAATAAGGCCATTGATGAAGCAAACATATCTCTTGACAGACTAAAAGGGATGTGTTTGATCCTGGCCTAGCAGACGTTGGACTTCGCGCCATATTACTTTAGAAGTGGGGCACTTCTCCAGGCGGTGAAACAGCGTTCCATACTGGCCACACACGACACAGGATGAGTGTAAAGCATTAGAGCGCTCAGCTGTACGATACACCCGCCTCAGGCAGCGCCACACATGGGAACGGACTTGAGGCTGCAACAGAGGATGATGTGCGTATTTCCAGATAGTCTTTTGGGTCTCAGTGTAATAAGGGATGTCCATCATGTCCAGGTAGTCCACCCTGGATAGGACTTGGGGTCGAATGGGGATCACGCCATCATGGATGGGTAGCCCCTGTACCTCTTGTGTGAACTGAGGAGAGGGGCGGCCTCTTTGGGTTGTATGTCCACTAATATGAATTCTCCACTCTGCGCTTCGCATGGAGAGTAGGATTCGTTTATAGTGGGTTTTTGTCCCGTGAGGACCTGTGGCTGATGTGTGTGATGCAAAGTATTTCATCAGGGAGTGGGGGTTTGATGGGTTGTTGAGGCCCAAGGCTCGGGAGAAGTTGGAGCGGGCCACGCGGGACCAGTGTTGGGATGGGAGTGTAGGAGCAGTGACGGCCGCAATCCAGGTGCCTAGGATCTTGGCGGCATGGGCTTTGAAGTCAAGTAGGCCCATGCCACCATGATGATGAGGGCCAAACATGACCTCTAGCCGTACTGGTGGAGGGCGGCCTGACCAAAGCCAACCTTGTAGCAAAGCATACAGGGATTTGAAGAAGCTTGGGGAGAAGGGGATGGCGTGGGCTCCAAACCAGACTTTGGATAGGAGCATAGAGTTGGCAAGAACAACCCTGCCAGTGAGGGTAGTAGGGTGGGCTCTGAGAGAGGCGATTCGCTTCGTCACGTTGTCCAGTATATGGCCCTCCATTACTGCTGACGCGTATCCTCCTGCCTCCAACCACACGCCCAGATGGCGTACCGGTCCTATGGTAGGTCGCGGCACAAAGGGGAGCACCAGTGGAGCGGTGTGTTTTGAGTTATTAAGGCGTGGACTTGGGCGAGCAGCTGGGCTGGGTTAGAAACTACTTGCTGGGGCCCAGCAGTTCTGAAACCGACCAAGGAGGATGATTTCGGATTTGGAGGCGTTCAGTGCCGCGTTGTTTACCTGGGAATATTCCTGGATGAGGGCTTCAAGCGCGCGTGCATCTTTATTATTAGACACCCCCACCACGCAATCATCTGCAAATGCCATCATCTTGACTGGGGTTTGGCCTGGCACATGGACCCCAGTGAGTTGGGCATTCACATTTCGCAGTAGTGGGTCAAGGCTGAAGTTGTATAAGAGTGGGCTCAGGGGGTCCCCTTGTCTCAGGCCCCTTTGAGGATGGACTACATCCGTTAGGAAACCTGGGCCGCGCACAGCCATTGTTGCAGATTCCGTGAGCAGCATCACCCAGTTAATGAAGCGGGGAGGTAGGCGGAATTGTTGGAGGCAGGCCCTAAGGTATTCCCAGTTTACTCTATCATAGGCCTTTTGTTGGTCCAAGAAAACAAGTGCCCCAGAGGCTGTGGACTGACACACATTAGCCACAGAGTGCACGTTATCCCAAATCGACCTTCTGGGGATGAAACCGAATTGTTCTGGAGAGATGGTGGCAGATGCTACAGTCCCTAAACGGTTAGCCATGATTTTTGTTAAAATTTTGGTGTCTGTGTTTGTTAGAGAAATGGGGCGCCAGTTGGCTAAGTCTAGCCTATCCCCTTCTTGAAGAGTGTGACTGTAAAAGCCTCATGTCCTCCTGGTAGGAGGCGCGTTTCCAACAGGCTTTGGTTGAGTGAGGCTAGCAGCAATGGGGATATGTATTTAAAATATTTTTTGTAGAATTCATATGGAATGCCATCTGGGCCTGGGCATTTTCAGTTTGGTGCACCGCGAATGGTAGTCCATAATTTGTTTGGAGTAATTAAATTCATTATTTCTGGGTATCGGAAAATGGTGCGGATATGAGCTCTGTCGAGAAGTTCCGCCATTTCAGCCAGCTGAATTGGTTTGGCTCGGTATAACTCGGAGTAATATCTTTGCGTTTTGATTGCCACTTCGGCCAGTGTGTCCATGATAGAATTATCCAATCTTCGCACCTGTGTGCAGGCCACGCTCTGGCGTGGTGCAAAAATTTTTTTGAAGAAGTATGCGGTGCACTTGTCACCTTTAGTGATGCATGTGGCCCTGTATTGGACACAAACCCAATGTTTATGTTGCCTTTCAAGTGCGTTGAGGTGTGCTGCTGCCTCCGCCCACTTCTGGCCCCATGCAGGGCTGTATTCTGTAGCTGAAATGTTGGATTCCAAGTGTGCCAATTCTGCCAGAGTGCGCGAGATAACCGCCGATGTGGCTCATGAGCATCTGGAGGAGAGATGGCGAGAGTGGCAGATGGTGTCCTCTTTGAAAGTTGCCCATATGGAAATGGGGTCTGCGCAAAATAGTGCAACAAATGATTTTGCCAAAGTTGCCTCTTCCACCCACATGGAAAATCCTGGCGACGCAAGCTCTGGGGGGCGGATTTTACACCAATGTGGGGCCTTTGCAACTGTGACGGGTAAGTGGTATGTTATCGAGACCAGTCGGTGGTCAGAGAATTCCATTTTCGTTGTTTTGAAGTGGGAGATGTGGGGTTTGAATTTCGCCGGCGCTAGAATAAGGTCAATATGGGTCATGGACCTTAATTGGCCGTTGTGGATGTGGGGACGTGTCATGTTTTCGAGCAGTGGGGCATGTCGCGGCAGCGCATCCATTAACCCAAGGGTGGCTTTTAGAACGCGTAGTTCTACGTGACCCTGTGGGGCGTGGGGTGAGGAAGCCACCAGTCCGTTGGTGAGGTTAGCCAACAGTTCATGTCACCAATTAGGAAAGAATCGGGGGGTAGCAGGAGGGATTTGACCAATGAGAAAAATTCCCGACGCTCTTGTGCACCATTTGGGGCGTAAATGTTGACAATTGTGTGTGCAACATCGGCCCAAGAGAAGGTGACAATGAGCACTTGGTCATTTAGGAATGTTTCTGAAGATGTAAATTTGAAAAAATTGTTTTTCCAAATTAGCACCCCACAGTGCTTTGACCAAAAGGATAGGGATGGTAGGAGCATTGTTTTCCAAGCATCCTCGGAACCTCATGGACAGTGGGTTTCCTGGATGGCCAGGATATCCACGGGTAAATTATTTTGTAAAAAACTCAGTTTCCTAGCCCGGGACGGGGAGGCCTTGAGTCTGGCAATATTCAGCAACCCTAGAGTGAAGGTTTCCCCCATCGCACCTTAGGTGTGAGGGGGTGGGCCCCTGGCCCACCAGCCTCTTCCAGGTCCCCATGGGCTTTCACAGCAGCGCGGGTATTAGCAGCAACACTATTGGGGTTTTTGTTAATTTTTGCGGAAAGAGTCGCATTGGCTTTGGCCTTTGCTTTTTGTTTTCCCGACGTCGGACGAATTTTTTGTGGTGCGGATAAGTTTGGTGCACCGTCGAGTGGGGCAAAAAAATTTTTTTTGGTTGGGATAGGTCCCAAGTCAGTTTCAACCGGGGCTTGGGTGCAGCGATTGGGTGAGATCAAATCTCCCATCAGATCCTCAGATTGAGTGGCCCGTTTGGCTTGGGCCTCCCAATCTGATTGGGTGATGGATTCCCGAGTTGCTTCCACCGCGCTGTCTCCATGTCCTCCTGGCGTTGTGAGTGTGGGATAGTGGTGGTGACCTTGGCTGCTTCCTTGGCCACAGTCCTACGGGCCTGCTTGGCCTTCTTCCGCTCCTGCGGGGAGATGGGCTTTACCAATAGGTAGCAGCCTTGTGCTCCCCATGGGAAGGCCTCTTAGGTGCTTGCGGTTGGTTCATAGTGCACCTCTCCACTGGCCATGGCCGCCGAGGGGTACTCTTGGAATGTAACGCCCTCTTTAATGGGGCACACGTGTGCCTTATGGCCGAACGTGTCACAGTGGGTGCAAATGGGGGGCGCGCTGTCCACGGTTACCTGGAATGGGTGGGTGGTGTGCCCTGCGATGTCAATAAAGGTGGAGTGCGGGATCTGGGTTAGGTCCTTTGTGATCTCCTCAGATGGGGTCAGAACTGCGATGGCTTTGCCAGTACACAGGTGTGGCATCAGCGTGAAATGTTGCATTTCAAAAGATTATATTTCGCCATATATGGCGAGACCATCTTTCAGGTGTTGCTCCAAAATGTCACGTTTTACCATAGTAGGCAAAAAGTCAAACGTGAGGTAAATTTGGTTCAATTTTGTCCATCTGGTGCGTTTAGTTTTGATGACCCATTGCCCTTCGGGGAGGTTGACCACTACGCGCACCACTGCAGCCTCATCTGCTGCTATTTTGCTTTCAAAACCTAGGTCCAGCCAACTGCTTGACATGGAGTGAGGTGCAACGTACACCGTGGTCGGGAAAATTTTGTGTACATCTTCACAAAATTTTTCCCATAGAACCGTTTTTTGGATGTCCAGATACACACGGACTCCGAATTCCACCAATGAAAGTGGCTGGGAATGTGGCGTATTGATGTACTGGTTGCATCGTGCTTGCCACGCGAGTATCTCTGGGGAAATTGTGACCACCAGTTTTTTTAAATTTTTTTCTATTCCGCCAGATTCTCCGGGGCGTTTTCAAACGTTAGAGGCCGCGGGCCTTCCGCCTGCTCCTCTTGCTTTGCTTGCCCAACTGCTCCCAGACATGGGCGCAGACTAATCCCCTCTATGAGATTATCAAACTGGATTTAGTCTTGAATTGAATGGGTTGCAAAAGTGTTTGCAACGAGAAAGAAAAAGTTGGATTCCCATTTATTTTGTTCATCCTTTAAATCATATAAGATGTAAATTTGGTTCTTTCATCACTTTGTAATACTTGCAGACATCCATGCCAGTACACTACTTGGTCTAATATAAATTTTGCAGTGATCATTATTTTTAACCTGCTCAAAATCTTGGTCTCAACCATGTGGTCAGATTATCTACTGATTTTATAATGTATTTTACTCCCACAGTACTAACACTCAAGGTCTTATCACATCTATTGGCACCATGTTACAAGCAAACCCAGGGCGCACTAGCTAATACTTTGGTAAAAAATTATAGGGCCTGTGGAGTTGACATTCCATGCAACAGGCTAGGTAATCTGCTACGTTGTAATGGATTGATCTCAGTAATAATTCTGGCGTAGATAATCCATCATCTTTCTTAGGCCACCAGGCTTACAACTTTGTGTGTAGCATATATAATTACTAAGTGCTCTGACATTTTAGGGAATAAGCATCATTTCCCGTAAATTAATTTGTAAAGCTGTCCATTTTACATTATTTTACATCACTTTTTTCAGCGCGCTTTAGTACTTCCGGGGTCATCCTCAATATATCCTTTGATCATCCATTGGAATAGTAAATCCTCTTGCTGGTACACAACTTGAACTGCAGGCAATCTTGATAATCCATCAGCGTTTTGATGGGCTTCTTCCACTCTGTGTATAATCTAAAAGTTAAATTCTTGCCACAAAGCCCATTGAACCAGTCGCCATCTGGCTTTTAAGGTCATGCAACCAGTGTAGACAAGCGTTTGTCATATAATAAAGTGCTTTCATTAATACACTTGAGATTGTCTGTAGGCGTATATCACTGTGAGGCATTTGCGCTCTTTCACTGTGTAGTTTTTTCCACTGGCGTCAACATCAACTAACATATGCCACAGGATGCTCCTCCCCATCATCGTCTACTATATTAAAATGGTTATGATTAATGATAATTAGGCATCCATCTGAATTATATGCAAATAAATTATTTCTGGGTACTTTAGTATAGAACTGGTCATCATATATTTTTAGAGCTCATAGAATAATTCATAGGCTCCTCATTACATAAAAATCCTTTTTTTTGGATCCTTTAATAGGTGGAATAATGATTTAAAATTCCAGAAAAGTCTTTGATAAATTGCAATAGTAGCTGAACATCCCAAGGAAGACTTGTATATCCTAAACAAACTTCAGTATTGAGGTCCATTCAATGTCCATTATTTTCTTCAGTTAATGTTGGAAACCACTGGAGTTTATTACAAACCCCAATTATTAAAGCTTTTTTTGAAGAAAAGGCATTTCCTTATCTTGATTTTCAGATTTGGCATAACTAGGCGTTTAAAAATCTTCCTCCATGCGTTTCAGGTGATCAGTGAATGTCCTATTGATAGTTGATGTTGTCTAAGTACACCAAAACGTGGGCAACTTTTAAATACTTAAGATGGAATCCATCGCTCATAAAAAGATGTCTGACATGTTACCTAATCCCTAAGTCATTCTTTACAGCTGTTATAACCCTCGTGCTGTGATTATTGCACACTTTTCCTGGTCTTCTTTTAGCGAGACTTTTTAACAATGTCCCTATCCTATTCCATGGCTGAAAAGAACTTGGCTTCCACTAAATGATCAAGAAATCATATATCCTCAGCAGCGGATAAAAATTCTTTTTATTAATCTTATCAATTAGCGGTAATCAATCACCACTTGATTTGATTTATCTTTTAATTTACTATAAGGATTGGACTTGCCCATGGACTCAAAGAAGGTATGAGAAGCTCATGATTAATAAGTTTACTAACTTTCTTTTCTTTGTACTGCTTCAGAAGCCTTTAATGATGGATGGGTTGGTTTCAAATTGACAGGTATTCCACAGATTTAACCTTAAGAATCACATTTTTAGTTCTTCTGAGGCCATTATCATTTAAACAATTACCAACCAATTATTTTTCAAAAAATCTTAGCACTTACTCTTGATGATGTTCTGATAACACAACAAGCTATTATTAATCAACCAGTACATTAATTGATTTTGGCAACATCTTCTGGCATCACCACTTCTGCTAGCATCCCAAAATCATGGAACTCTCTGATTTCAGCAGTAGGATTAGGTGAGCAAATTCAATAACTTGGTTTTTCCACCTTCATTAGGTTTCACTCATATTGGCTAGTAGAACTCAAATTCCACTGAAGCCTGGAATTTTAATCCTCAGAGCTACCCAAGGCTCCAATATCAATGTTTATATGGGGTGTTACTACATATGATTGCTCTGTGATTTCTTAGCTTAAACCCTATTTAAATATTATTTGTGTTCATATAGGAATAGTATTCATTATTTTTGTTCTCAATGGTAACCATGGTTCTCAAGAATCTGCGTCAGTATTTCCCTGGTTTTTCCTCCAACCAACTTGTATTAAATGGTGATTATGCCACCATTGTAAATTAGATTTACAATTTAATTCTTCTTAATCAGTGGAGTTTCTTATTTTCTGCTTATATACCAAGAACGACGTTTGCCTCAAAATTGGTAAGTTTTCTCCTTAAAATTGCATATAACACCATATTTTCTCAGTTATTTTGTTACAGTGAAGATGTCATAATTTTGATTTGTTAATAGTATGAAGGGTGCTAGTACTGCCAGCGTTCCAAGCTAAAGGAGCAGTGCATTGTATGCACCACAGGTTATTGTAACATCAAGTCTGGCAGTTCCATAATCTATCTGGTGTTCCAGTTCTGGATAGATCTTCATTCGCTTCACCATTTTGGTCGAAACAACATTAATGGGCGCTCCACTTTTAATTATTGCCCATACTTATAATTGATTTTAATATAATATCTGATCATGTAAACTCAGAGTATTGTATTATGGTGATTAATAAGTGAATTGTGACATCATTCGACAAATCTAGAGCATAATCAACTGCATAAATAAATCAGGGAAGGATTCCTTGATTGCATTGATTGAAAGCGAATTATTCCCATTGTAAAGATTTGCCTTGAGTGAGTCTTTGGATAATTAGTAGTTCTGATATTTTCTGCTAACTGATGAGCATAAGTTGAGCGACCTCTTTCAAAATTACTGTATCAATACTCTTGTACTTTTTTAAGTTGAATGCATTTGCGTCCAAATTTATCATCCTGATAGAGCATATTAGTTATATCATGATGGAAATTCAATGTGATTACTGATTCTAATCAGATTAAGTTCAGCTTCTCAGTATAATAAGATTTTATAATTTCAGTTGGATATATCTGATTCTCTTTTAAACTGACGATAAACTCTTCAGAGTTATCAGTCTCATCCTCCTGAAAAGGCTAATCCTTCCATGGAGATTTAGCATTATGAAAGGGTTGATCCCATGAGGCAAAATGTGATTTCATTTAACAGGAATTGTATCAAATTGGATAATCATCCATATCAGTCCTTTAAAAGAAAAGATAATACCTCGTTTGAAGCATTAAGATTCTTATGAAAATCTACAAAATCCTCCACTATAATTATCTATAAACTTCTAACAAATAAAGGACCACGTCTGTTGTCTCGTGTAGTTTCCTTTTGGTTAACTAAAGTCAAATATTATTATTCCAGTTGGAATTCTTTATTGCAACAAAACTAAAATTCTTGGTTTCTTATTCTATCTCTCTCTAGAGCCATGAAAGTAATAATTTTGTAGCCTTTGTTGGACTGAATATCAAAATTTCTCACAAAATTCCAATATATCATCATCTACAAACAAATTAAAAATTCAATTCATCTTTAAATATGTATGTGTTAAAAGTATTGAATGTAGTGTTATATTGTTCCATATCTAGACTGCTGGTTCTTTTTTAAATCTCACCCTTTTTTTCTCTTTAGCCTTAACCAGATTTACTTATTTTTAGGCTTCTTGCTCCAACACTGAGTGGCGAGATGTCCAGGTTCTTCAAATTTGTGTCAGAAGTTTTTAGTTTAAACCGCCATTTGGTCCTTTGTGTTTGCTTCTTGTTACAACTCATTTCTGTAATTAATTATTAGGCCCGGCAAACTTCACTATATTTTGACTACTTAAGACGGTAATGGCTTTGAAAGGTTCAGATAGGTGCTTCAAACAGTCTCCTAACATTTTGAGTTACTCCACCATCTGAAATGTGGAAGTTTGATTTGAAAGCTGAAATCTTAGTGTGGTGCAAATCTCTGTAACACTTAAGCGCCGTATGCATTGCTATATTTGAATCAAATTTGAAAGAACTTTTGCGCCTGCTAGGATTTGTGTTTCCTGGTGAAATTGGTCAACAAAATTGGCTAAGGGTTTGTACTTATTAAATTGGATTTCCACAAACTCCTGTTTGCGGCTAGCCATCCACTCAGGGCTACCAAACTTGGTCATGATTGCTTCTTTGGCGTCGTTGTATATCCAAATATCCCCATTGAGATGGTGCAACATCATATTTTAGCAATCTATATCTAAGCGTTTATCACTGTTGCTGCTTTCTGTTTGTCACCATATCCAAATATTATCATTTCTAAATAGGCAGAAAACCCCTAGAGCTTAATCCCAGAAAAATATAGGTAGTTTTGGATTAATCCGAGATTCTTCTGTTGCTACAATGGCAAAAGTTACATGACTGGCAACCTGACTAATTATGGGAGTATTTTGAGGGTCATCTCCAAAATTGCAGATAAAGCTCCAGGCATATTTCTCTGGGATTTAATTTCCCATCATAACTTTCATCTATTCTTGTTGGAGGCTCCACTTGCCTTTATCTGAGTGCAATCACATTTATATTTTTAAGTTCTTGTAGATGCTTTATGATTTTCGCTACAATCTCATGAATACATCAGATTCATTCTCTATCTGCTTCTCTATCAGTTCTCTGAAACATTAACTCTTTAATTACTTCAGTCTTCTACCACCTCAAGGAGATATATCTTTATAAAGATTATTATTGACTTTTTCAACTTGTTCTTTCTTCATCAGCTTTTAGTCACTTGTTCATCCAAGATAGTTAGATTATAACATGGCGCTAAGTTCAGCATATATTTTTTCACTGTTTCTAATTCAGTCCACAACTTCTAAAGTTCATTCTTGCACAACTCTATTATGACATTTTCTAATGTATTTAGGGCTTATAAACTCAACTACCCATGTAGTTAGCACCAAATTTAAAGTTTTTTATGTTTACTGCACATGTATAAGGTGTGCAACAGATATATTGTTGGTTAATATGATAAATGAGTGCTTTGATAACTTGTATGAAGACAAATTCTAGTTGAGTTCTTCACAATAAATAATGATAGAGTCTATTCTGATAGACAGGTGCTGATTCTTTCCTTCTGTAACTTGAAGGCACTTCCTGGATTACAAGGGAACTTTTCCCTTCCACTCTTCTTCTTAGTTTTTCAAAACCTTTTGGACAAGGGAAACTATCCTTATAACTCTAAAATACAGGAGTTGGAATAAGAAAGATAGACAAGGAAAGCTATCTCTTCCACTCTAATTACAGGATTACAATAAAATCTTTATAAACATCTATAATGGTTTTCTAATATTAATTGTAAGATACTGATTCGTTAAAATAAATAAAAGGGATTTATATAGGGAATTTGGCGTGTAACTTTTTTGTTGGCGCCCAAAATAGTAACAGCATTTGTGCTGATGAATTTAGCCCTTAGGAATTTTCTGGAATAATTATTACTTCATACATCTAGTTGGATTCTATTGCCAACTAGCTCATGATCCCCTGGGTTAAATATCTAAAGAGCGTGTTAACTCCTTTGCCCAACTCCAGCGGATTATCCTTACTAAGCTAGCAACCCGCTTAGTTATGGGACCATTTACCCATTAACAAAAGGTTTCATTGCTTATTTAGGATAACTCACAAGTTGATTCCAATAAAAGCGTTGTCAACAATTCACCAACTGTCAATAAACATTCATCAACCAGTGACAAACCCCATCAATTCATGCAATATAACATAATATTAATAGTTAAACTAAACAAGTGAAATATTTGTAAGCATTGTCATGGTTCCTCCCTGAAAGAACATTAGTAATCTGGTGGAATAAAATCTGGCAAATTTAGTTAACTTTCCATATGGGAATAAAACCAACTATAATTACCAAATTAATGATAATTCCCACATTTTCTAAAGATTTTTTATAATAAATCATTCCCAGAAGATAAAGCAGATGATACATTATAATCTAATAAACTAGATAATATGGGTTTTAAAATCTCAACAGACACCCTCTTCCTTCTAACTTTTATAAACAAGAATCTGTGGTTCATCTCCTACCTAAACTAATAACATTGCTGACACCTCCCTAGCAGAAAGCTTTTTACAGGGGTTAGGGCTTTACATTAACACCCTGTCCTGTTTTTTTAATTTTGCATTGGTTAGATGGCCTACAAATGTATAGCCCTAACTTTGGAAGAAAAATTTGTCACAATTATATGGTACAGCGATTAGATTGTTATAAAACAGGTTCTCTTTTTAATTTATATAGTTTTAACTTTTAACTTATAGTTAAGGGGTAAATCTTATTCATTTGTGGAAGGTCGACCAGGGGCATACACTTCTGATGTAATGATGATACTATTAATAGAAAATACTTAAAAAAGGACACCTCAGAGCTTTCATAGCCCCTCCTGTTGTCAGCCAGGACCGCCAGGTCTAGGACGATGAGGGGGATCATGCCAACTTATGCTTGGATGCAGCATGAGTGAAGGAAGGGGTCATTGTTCAGGAGCCATATGGGAACCATAGGTTGATTAGCCTTCTGTTGCGTAGATTTATGTTGCCAAACAATCATGCTTGAGAATGTTCTAATATATGGTAGTGAAAACGATTGATGACTTCTTGTAGGGTTGGCGTTGTTCCTGTAAAGGAATCCAATACTATAGTATGGATCGTCCATAGTGCTTTTGCTACTATTAACTCCCATTGAGATGGATGAATAGGTGACTCCATGTTCTGAGAGAACATGTTTCTAAATAAATAAAATGATTTTCTATTGCCTTGGCGATTTAGGAGCATGATTTCTTTCTAGATAGCTTCCAATGGTGGACCCTGTTCTAGGCGGTGAACTAAGCTTCCATTTAGCCACATATTGTGCATGAAGAGGGGGAGGTTTTTGATTGCTCCACCATGCAATACACTCTCCGCGTGAATCTCCATACCTGTGCCCAAATCCGGAGTTGTAAGAGTGGATGGTATGTGTATCTCCAGATCATTATTTGAGTCTCAAGGCTGTATGGTATGTCCGTTATATCCAGGTAATCAATCCTGGCAATAATACTCAGGTTAAGGTTTAACATGTTGATTATAACTACTTGGCTTTTAACTCCTTGTCTGTAAGTTAGCATTGAGAGGCCTCGTTGGCTGGTTGTCCACTTATGTGGATCTTCCATTCCGCTCTTCTCATTGCAAGAATTATACGTTTGAAGTTTATAGGGGTGCCATGTGGTCCTGAAGCGGTTGGGTGAGATGCCAGATATCTAATCAATGAGTTTGGAAGACTTGGGTTTCCTGTTCAGAGTGCTCATGCAAAGTTTGATCTTGCTGCTCAGGCTATATTTTGGTCTGGAAGGTATGGACTAGTCACTTGCGCCATCAAAAATCCTAGTTATGGGCTTCTTCTTCTACATAATTATTTAGCCCCAATCCTCCATTCTGTCTAGGACCAAATAAAGTTTCATTGCGCTAAGGTTCTTTGTGGTCAGACCAAAGCCATCCCTGTATTAAGGCATAGATTGTGCTAAAAATGACAATGAAAAAGTGATTACATGGTCTGTAAACCAGATGATTGATAATATCATGTAATTAGCTATCACAAGTCGTCCAGTTAGACCTGTATGACTTCCATGCAAGAAGGCAATAAGTTTTGTTACTTTATTTAAGAGATGATTCTCCATCATGGCGTTGGCGTACAACCTGCTCTTGCCATACTCCCAATTAGCAGACAGGTCCAGCTTCCAGATTTTAGTGAAGGGAAGTTCAAGTAGGTTAATTGGTGATCTTCGCCTCCTAGCTCTGGTGAGGATTCTTAATTGTGTTTTAATCTGAAAACCTAAGATAGATGGTTCCATTTGGTTCTGATATTTTCCTAGGATATAGTTTCAGTTTTTTCATCATTAAGTGATACGTTGCTGATGGATGAGTATTCTTGTATTGCTTTCTCAAGTATGAGATTATCATGGTTGCTGGCTATACCCACCATACAGTCGTCAGTGAAATCCATCATTTTTACTGGTGGTTGGCAATGGACCTTGATTCCATTGATGAGTGCATTTGTATTCCAGATTAGGGGATCAAGACTAAAATTATATAGTAGAAGGCTTAAAGGTTATATTGTTGGAGTCCCCTCTGTGAAAAATTGTATTAATGTTAAAACCTGCTCCACGCACATCCATTCTGGTTGATTCAATGAACAGCATCACTTAGTTCATAAACTTGTTTGGAATTTTTAATTTTTGAAGGAAGGCCTTGAGATAAGTACAGATCACCCTGAAGTAATCTCTCTGTTGATCTAAGAAAACTAGTGCTCCAGATACTTTAGCTTGGCAGACATTTGCTACTGTATGAATATTATCCTATATGGATTTTCTGGGGACAGATCCATCTTGTGATGGGGTATCAAATCAGTTGCAATTTTCCTAGTCGTTTGACCATAATTTTTGTAAACAATTTGGTATCATTGTTGGTTAGGAAAGATTGGTTTCCTGTTGGATAGGTTTAGCCTATCTCCTTTATTGAAGAGTGTGATTGTGTATGCTTTTTGACCTCTAGGAAGGAGGCATGTTTCCATAATACACTTATTCGTTGAAGCTATAAAAATATTAGATTGTTGTTAGATATTTTATATAAAAATCATAGGAATCCCATCAGGTCCAGGGCATTTCCCTTATGGTGCACTGCACACTGCTTCCCATAATTCCTCATGTGAAATTAAGTTAATTAAATTGTTAGTTTAAACCACGGTGCCAATATGTGCACAGGCAAGGAATTTTTTGATTTTTAATGGCAAGACAGTTCAGATTTGTACAGATTTTTGTAAAACATGTGTAATTCAAATGTGAATTCCTCAGGTGTTTTTGCTATGGATGTATCCAGTCATTTGACCTATGTGCAGGCTACAGTGTTCTGGGCGTAAAATTGATGGAAAATATAACTTGAATATTTTTCTTTATCTTTTAGATTTTTTGCTCTGTATTGAACACTAATGCAGTGTTGGTGTTCATGTACCAAAGTGTTTAAGCGTGCAGAAACCTCTTCCCATTTTCATCCCCATCAAGGGCTGTATCCTGTGCGCATGACATTGTTTTTTAGTACTAGATGGTCCTGCATGACATTGTTTTCAATGTGATTTATTTAAGCTAAAGTATGTTAAATGATGTCCAAAGATGCCCTGAATCTTCTTGATGCTGTGTGTTTAATTTGATGTATTTTTCAATTCTTAAATTTTCCCAGGTGATCAGTGGGTCTGAACAGAACGGTGTTTGAAAATCCCATGTTGAGGATATTTACTCCACTAGGAGTGAAACTCTGAGTCAGCTATTTTTTTGAGGTGGGCTGAACTTGGGACAAATTTATCACACCAATAGAGGGGATAGGGAGTAGGGATTGAAAATATAATAGTAAAGACAAAACCCAAGTAATGGGGGTAAAACCTTCCTGTGCAAGTTCTGATTGTCCAAAATTATATTACCTAACTTCATTAAATCGCTTGGTCAGACTGGGGTATGGTGAATGAATCCACATGTATCGATATCCTCTTGATACAGAAATGCAATTTCTGCCATGACGGGATTGGAACCCTTGTCATGAGGGGAATTAGTGGAATGCCCATCCCAACTATGCCACACCCACTGAATCCACTAACATTTTTTGGCGTAATTTGCACCATCTGTGTGCTTGGATAATTGTTTTTAATGGTGTAAAGGACACCAAAACTAGCTTATGATCAGAGAATTCGATTTTTGTTGTTTTAAATTTTAAATTGTTGTTGGAAAATAAATGGCATGAGTATTAAGTCTATGAATGACAGAGATAAGTTTACCGTTGTGCGTATGTGGGTGTGTCATGTTCTGCAGAGAGGTGACTGTTTAGTTAAAGGATCATTTAGGCCCAAGATGGCTTTTTACACTTGTAGTTCCACATGCCCTTGTGGTGCCTTTATTGTGTGTGGCCATTGTCAGTGTCTGGATTATCCACCAGTTCATGTCTTTCATAATGAGAGTGTTTTCTGGAAGATGTAGGTGTTTAAGGCTGAGAAAAACTCATGACGCTCCGTTGCACAGTTTGGTGCATATATACTATCTATTGTGTGCACCTCTTCATGCCATGAGAAAGTAACAGCTAGTATGAAGCCATCCAAAAACGATTTTCACCAATGAATTTAAAATTTTGGTTTGCACATACTATCACCCCACAGTGTTGCAACCAAAATGATATTGTTGGAAGGAGCATATTTTCCCATGCCTCCTCTTTTCCCTGTGGACAGTGGTTTTCCTGCACCGCCTGGATGTCCACAGGTGGGTTGTGCAGGAGACTCAACTTCTTGGTCCAGGACATTAAGGCCTTGAGTCCTGCTATGTTCATCGTCCCTATCTCTATTGTGACGCCTTGTGCACCTCAGGAGAAGTTATAAGGGCCCCCAACCCTACTCTCACGCCCTCTTTGCTCACCTTTTCATTCTTGATGCAAGTGCCATAATGATGAGTAGGCACTGGGGTGTATTATGCCCCTTTCATAACTACTGCTTTGGTTCCCTTCTTGCCTTTGTTGGCTTTCAATTTATCACTGCGGTGCAGTTGTGTATTCTCATTGGGCACAGCTGTGTCTGAAGGATTCAACTGTTGATTTTCAACCCCATTTGAGCTGTAATTTTTAATCTTGGGGGTTGTGTCAAACCCCTATGATGACAGGTTTGTCCCTAAATCGAATTCTGGCAAATCCTGTTGGCTTAGATTAGCTGCTTGGTTTTCAGTGGCATGTGATTGGCTCAATGTTGCTGTTTTTTCATGTTTCCTGAATCTTTTCAGGCAAGATGGATGCTTCTTCCAAGGCCTTTACCTTGGTCGTGGCCAAATTTTAAGCCTATTTGGTCAAATTCTGCTCCTTTGGGGATTTTTGGTTGATAATTTTATATTGTCCAAATTCTCCCCAGTTTAATGCTTATGCGTTATCTGTGATTTTGGCATACTCTGAGTCATTTTATATAATTCCTCCTCACAGATTGTACTTTCTATTAAGCCTTCTTTTATGGGAAAGGCATGAATCTTGTGCCCAAGAACTGACAGTGGTTGCATTTGGGGTGGTGCACTCTCCACTGTTGCACGGAATTATTGGGATTTTTTCCGTTGATAATAATGGATGCAATGTGGGGGTTTTATAGATCCTCTGTTACCTCCAGGCTTAAGAAATAATTGTAATATCCTTCCACGTGCTAAGGGCCAGCATCAGCTGGAATCTTTGCATCTTGAACTGTTTAATTTCTCCATAGGCTTCCAAGATTCTAAAGAGATAGTGTTCAACTACTGTGAACACCAATGTTGCTGAGAAAATAGCTAAAAATAATAGTTAATTTTAATTTTTCTAACGTGTACTTTTAATCAATACCAAATGATGATTGTTAGGTAGGTCAATCACTACTCTGACCTTTGTGGCTTCATTTTCTTCTTCCACCATCTTAAACTCAAGGCCCGCCAGCCACAGCGGATAGTGTGGGTTGTCATGTACACAGCATGCAGGGTTAATTTAGCTTGGGCTTTGTCAAACTTTTTCCACAATGCCAGTGCCTCTGAGCCCAAAAATACTAGGATCTCATGTTCAACCAATGACAGCAGTTGAGAATGGGACACTTCCATGTAACTACATTACTTTACAAGGAAATCCATGAAACATACAAAGTTCACTACTTCAGTTTTTTATTTTTTAATTTGGTCTTTGTCAACTCCTGTGCGCTTGGTTCCTTTGGGCGGTGAAGATCCAGGTCCACTACCCTTTACCGTGTTTGCCTAATCCTGTCCTTGTTATTAATTGCACTCATCTCACCTGGTATTGATTATCAATTGTTCTGTTTGATCAAATCGTTTACTAAAAATTGATAGTAGTTGGAATGAAAAGCTCTTATGGGGTAAATCTTAAAAGTGATAAGATATAGAATCATCTCTTTAATAGGATCAGAATAATATACCATTTATCTATTTATTAAAGGTATCAGAATAGTTTATCCAAAATAAGTCTGGTTATAGTACCATATACTTTTAACCAAAAGATTTCTGTATGATAAGTTGAATGAGAGTCTGTAAGTAATTTTTAGATTCAGCTGTGACACTTAAGTCTTTAAGGTTAAGCCTAACAAATTTTGAACAGTACTTTGTCAACTCTTTGTAAAAAGATTTTATATTATTAGCATAGTGTTAGAATAGATGCTGAATGAAAGACTAAGCAAAAAGTTAACTATAACATCAAATATGACTTTTTAAAGTGATACTCAGTTATATAGTGAAGCAGAATTTTATAGGACTTTATAGTAGATAAAAAGATAATAATTATACTTATGGTGATATGAAACAGTAATTAAAAATTAGGTCCTGGTTTAGATGATATAACTTGTGAGCAATAGTCTCAAGAGTCAATGTTATTACTAAAAACCAGGGGTAGAATTCTTCTAACTTATTGGCATATATTTTGTAAAAGAACTGGTATTCTAAGCTATTATATTATAAGTAAAAATGTTTAGACTAATAGTGTTTAAATATACATTTTGTTTTATATGAATTGATCCAATACTCATGAGAAATAAATTATATGGTATGATTTTATAAAAAGGGTATTTATGTGACAAGTTTCATATTTTGATAAAAATAAATTTAGCTTAAACTTTTAACTTTCATAGCAGGTTATTAATAATTATGTAGGACACTTATATTATGGAAGTTAAAATAACATTCTACCAACAGCTAAATATAGATATGTTGTTTACCACATTATGATAATGTAGCTAAGTGAAAGCTCTTTTTAAATATATATTTGTACCAAATATTATATCACTTAATTTGTTATTCATAAATCCAAAAATCCTGTAGCATTACAGGTGAGGCTGCTGTCTTTTCTTCTTTTTAGTACTAGATGATAATAACCTTTTTTAAACCTCAATAGATTGTTAAGAATAGTTTTATTACACCTAATAAAACTTATCATTATAAATTTAAAAGTATAATATATAGAAATATAAAGATAATGGCTTTCTAAATAAGGTATCTATATCTATTTTGCTAGTGCACTTTGTTAAAGTTTATATATTTAAAATATAGGAAGTATAATGAATTTTTTTAGATATGAATGACTTTTAAGATATCTAAATACTAAATAAGGCTACTGATGGGCCTCCTTTTTTTAGCTTGATGATGCTATTCCCAAGGAAGCCTGAAATTCTATATTTGAGGCTAAATAAGCTTCACAAAATATATATTACTTATTTAAGAAGTGCCAAATCACCACTTAAGTTCAATTGGCTAGAGTATCCATCATATATTATGTATGAGGAATAAGACTTATTGGAGTTAAGTACCAAAATGATATTTAGAAACAATGACGTAACTTTATTATGGTATATAATAGGATTTTTTATATGTTGCATTTAACAATATAAACCCCATAAGGATTTTTTTAAAAATTAATAGTGAGAGAAATATGAAGAAAGGCTCTGTAAGGTAATTTATTCTGAGCGGTATAATGCTTTGTATCATATTTTTGATAGAACAAAAATGGTGAGTTAAATACTTAAGTCAGATGAGACTGGGGGTCACATAGGTTGATTATTTTGGCATCTTCTTAATTCTTACCTTTTTTAAATCTTAATCTTCTGCCTTGAGTGCCACCTTGAATCATTATCACCTGACCTTCTGATGATCTGTTATTTCAATAAGGTAAGACTTCATATTGGGCACCTTAGGCTCAGTTTGGTCTATTAGAAAATTCTAGAATCATTTTGAGCTATGCTAACTATTGATTTCTCCAATAAATTGATTACAGTTGTTTCTTTAACCCCCTTCTTGGGTCTAGCGTCAATTTGGTTTAAGAGAAAAAATATCCGATATTCTTCCCATCATGTCTAATATCAAGAAATCTGACATCAGCCCAATCCAAGGATATTTCCAAGGGAGTACTGATACAAGAATTGTCTATGAACGCAGTTGATTGTTACTCCAGTTTCTAAAGACTTGATTGAGTATTTGTCTTCATGTTTGTAAGTTATATCATATGTCCCATTCCAGGTGGAACTAATTTTACTCCTCAAGGTGCTATTGATTGTGATAATATAGGACTAAGCACAAAGTTTTAAGGGAGGTTTAAGGTTGGTGAGTTGCATTTGCTGCTTGACCACTCTTGTAACCATCTTAGTCAGATTTGTCATTGCCTTGGATTGAAGTTGTATAGTTTTCTGGGCTAGTCTTCTAAATGCTTTCTCATGCTCTTCAGTGTTATAACTGGTAACTCCACGGGCTAATAGTACCAAATTTCCAGGTTCTCTTCCATATAAGGCCTTGAAGGGATACATTTCAATGATTTGGTGGAAGATTATTCACTAAGAATAATGCACTCAAGAGATATTGGTCCCAGTGTAAGGGATTTATATTGGTCTTAAAGCATAATAAAGAAACCAACGTTCCATTCACTCTTTCTACAATTACAAGTTGATGGGTTGTAAGATGCTGAGAATAGTTGTTGAGTTCCCATGCTCATAGATAAGATCTTCATAACTCTTGACATACAGTTATTTCCATTATCGCATAGTAGAACCTGCGGGAAGCCATGTCTATCAAGTATTGTGATGTAGAAATGTTAGTGGTGGCTTTAGCGGTTGCATGGGAATGGCAAGCCTTGTCCCATTTATTGAAATAATCAATCCTGAAAAGATTAAAATTCTCTCCCATGGATGCAGGCAATGGACCTATGGTGTATAAACTGATGGTGTGAAATTGCTAATGTGGGGTCATAGGCTGAACTTTACTTGGCCTTATGCGGCGTCTGCTTTTTACAAGTGATTCAAGCATAAGACTTACACTACAGAGTCCAATATTCCTTCCCAAAAGTAGCTAACATTTATTCATTCATAAGTTTCCTGGCTTCTCCAAGACCTAGGATATTGTAAGTTTCCATTATAACTGGTAACCATTATAGAGATTGCAAGTATGCTACTAAGTCAATTCTGACTTTCTTGTAAAGTAATCCATTGAAAACCTTCATATTTTAAGCATGTCATTTTAGCATCTTATGAACTGATTCATCCTAGTCCTCCCAAGAGTCATTCTTCATGAGTAGGTTGTGTAACCGTTCATCTTCACTATTGTCAAGATATAGTAATGGAAATCTGGTAAGTCCATCTATGTTCATGTGCTTCATTACAGCTTAGTGGACAATATTCATGTCATAGTGCTGAAGCTTGAGAGCCCAGGGGGATCATCTTAATGGATTTTTCATGTTTTGCAGAAACTTTATAGAAGCATATTCTGTTACAACTGTAAAAGTTGTATTGTAAAAGAAAGTCATGAAAAGTTTTACTGACAGGAGAACAACTAAGGACTCTTTATCCATGACTCTACAATTTTACTCAGTTTTGGAAAGCGTTTTATTATAATATGAAACTGGATGGTCAATGGCGTCCTCATCCAGTGGAGAAAGGATGCTTCTATGGTCAAGTTGGAGGCATTGGTAAACAGAATGATTAGCTTACCTTAGTCCAGATGTCATAAGATCAGTTGTCTCTTCAACAAACTACTCATTAACTCAAAAGAAATTAATCTTTCTACTCCCACATGCAATAGGGCTTTTTTGCAAGCAATCTAATAAGAGGTTCAGCGAGTTGAGCAAAATTAGTGATAAATTGATGGTAAATCCATCATTCCTAAGAATGCTTGTATTTAATGAATTTTCTTCAGCTCGTTGCTTAGAAATTGCTTCAACCTTATTGTACAAGGGTTAAATTCCTTCCCACAATATGGCATGTCCTAAAAATTCCAAGTCCTGCTAGAAAAAGGTACATTTTTTAGGTTTTATTTTAATATTGTTCTCTCTCAATTGCTTAAACACTGACTTGAGATGGTCTAGATGTTTTTTAATAGTTTTTGAAAACATCACTATGTCATTTAGGCATACGATCACACAGCTGAGTTTAAAATCTTGCATGATGTGATCCACCGCTCATTGAAATGAGGCTGGATCATCGCACAATCCCTGGGAGCCAGAGTAGGTTGGAATAATTCATCCATGCGTATCAACGCACATTTTTTGGTCTTGGGGCGAAAGATCCATCTTCTATTAAACACAGGCGAGATCCATTGTGGAGAAGAGATTTAGGCTGGAGAGTCAGGCCAGGGCATCGTCAATCCTTGGAATCACATAGCTTTCCTTCTTAGTGAGGCTGTTGAGCTTACCATAATCCAACACTATTCTGTGACCACATTTTTTTTCTTTATAAGTAATAATGGGGATGACCATGGACTCTGGGAGGGCACAATTAGGCCAGCATCAAATAATTCTTTGAGCTTAGTCTTCATGTATTTCTCCTCTACCTTTTACTTCCTATATTGCTTTGATTTATATAGGGTTTGAATCTCCTACAACAATACTATTTAATTCAGTTTTTTATGTGACCATAGTTGACATCTGACGTGGAAAAAAAGTCCTGGTATTCTTCGAGTAATTGATGCACTTTCTCAAGTTGCTACTGATTTAACTTAATGGATACTTGGGCCTGAGTCATAGTGTAAATCAAATTGTCCGTGGATAGGTCAAAATCAAGGTGAGTACCTATAAAACATACCTTGTCAGTCTCATCAATGGGAAATTAATTGACCTTTCCCAATCTCTTTATATTTTTTGAATATGATATTTTTATTGGTTAGATTCCAAAGTAGTAGTTCAAAGGGACCGTTGATAAGCTGGATCGTGGACTCCTGGTAAAATCTTGTTTCAGACCTAATTACTTCATTAATACTTGTGATATTTAGCAAGCAGTTTGGGATATAAGCAGGGTTGTGTTGGCGAAAACTACTATTTTTTCTCCTATATTAATTTTTACCTCCTTGGTTGAGTAAAAGGTATGCTCTATGCTACATCTACTGAGCTGGGTAGCTTTTTCATGTTTCTTCAAGAGGTAGAATATTGAAAAGGTAAAACAGAAACAGGTAATCGACTAGACAATAGCAATCCTTCTTGCTAGAGTCTTTATTTTCCAGTACAAGGGGAAAATCTTAGTTGAGAAGAATAAATATCCTTCTTTCAGATAAAAACACTTCATATTTGATCATAAATTGCATACCAGTGACTATATAGTACAGGCTTTTGTCCAGGGAAACTTCATTAGCTGAAAGACAAACTTTCCAACTCAAATTGAAAGGGATGAGTATATATCTATTATTTTAGTGTTATTTGGACCAGCGTTACAATACTCTTGAGTGTATTTAAGTTCTGTGTAAGCGTCTATTTCTTGATTATTGGGATAAAACAACATTAATGGGTGATACTGTATACAAGATAGTCATGCCTCAGACCTTTTGAATCACCATTCCTACTCTAGTTATGGTTCCTCCAAACTTCCGTGGAAGGGCTAACACCTCTTTGAGGAGGAACGTTGCATTAAGCTTTGGGAAGCCTCAGGATATTTCTTTTTGAGCTCCAGCAGAATTTAGGATGCTCGAGATGGGTCATATCAACAGGATTAGGTACTGATTAGCATCGCTGGCTGTATCAATTATCATGGGACACCCTATAACCTAACTGAAGTAAGTGCCTGCAAGTACCTGGGTGTCGCTGATATTTTTGGCTTTCAAATGGTCTGTAATGGCGATCTCAATAGGTTAATCTAAAACAAAGTAGCCTGTATCCTTGTGACCCCCTTCAGAGTCATCATTAGGTTTATTCTCAATTCAAGCTAGATGAGTGGTTGGAAATGTTCCACTTTCAGGTACTCTGGGTCAGTCAGCTTTAGAGATACCTGACCTAAGCTGACTTTCCTTTTCCCTGGTCAGCAATAACAGGGTTCTTCTTAAAATACATATCCTCAGTATTGTTATTCTTCTTACAGTAGTTGCATCTTGGCTTTTCCTCTTTCTTAGGCTTTTTCCTCCATGGTATACACTCTTTGTTTCATGGGGACCCTTTGTAAGGTCTCTGGATTGTGAATGTCAACTACATTTATTAAGGTTTCTCTAATGTCTAAGTCAGAGTTAAAGCTTCGTTTGACAGATGTGACGTGCATGGCAAGATTGAGGTTACTATGTAAACCAGCAATGAGAGCAGCTACGGCATCATACAGAGTAAGCATTTTTGAGGTCAACAGTGTTTGGGCCTCTATATGAAAGCAATCATAAAATTTGGAAAGAGTATTATTCCAGTGAAGCACAATTCTCATAAAGTCCTGTTTCTTCATACCCAGGCTCTGTTTGGACCTGAACTCCTTAATGAGCGCTTCCTTTACTTCTCTCCAGGTACGCAGGTCGTTCATATGAAGCACCATAACCTCTTGAGTTATGTGACTTATACTAGATAAAGTATACTTAACCTTTTGATGATCATCAATCCTTCCATTGTGGCTTCATATACATAGATTAAAGATGCTATACCTCCTTCGCCGGGTGTAAACTTGTTCTTTAAAGTAGGTTTAAAGGACATCGATGAATCCCCCCTCAGGTTGGGACCATCTAGTACTAAAAAAAAGTAGGTTTAAAGGTAGTGATCTCCAATACTGTGATAACGTGTACTCTGGGAGCTTCAGATTTGGTAATTTCAGCTGTACATTACTGTGTTCAAATTGACATTTAGTCAAGTAATTTGGTCCTGTAGAGGAATAAAATTTGATCCATTTCCTCCAAAGTAAGTCTTGATGTAACACCCAGAAAATTAATTCTTCTTTAGAGAATGACTTTATTATTCTCCAACTTCTTAACATGGATTTCCAATCATGGATTTGTTGGTGAGCAGATGAGATGTAAGTTTCTCAAAACTTGTCCTCATCATTCAATAGTACAATGCATCAATTCAATTTCTTCTTCATCTCTTTGCACTCAGTGCTCAGAGGAAGCTTGTTAGTCTTGTCTTTCAACTCTTCTGTAAGATATTTCAGCATTTCTCAGCTTCGTTGAGGCGACAATAGACTTGATTAATGTCCTCTCAACTGTGGATTTGCCTCTCAAATCGCTCTCCAATTTGCTGAGTCGCTCAGTAATGGTAAAAGTAGACTCCTGAGCTGCACGGGTTACTAGATTCTGTTCAATCTGGGCTACCCAAGAAATAATATTTTGTGACTGATTAATTCAGATATTTGATGTGCCTCAGCTCATCAACATGCCATAGGGCTTTCTTTAGCCATTTCTTAAGGAAGGAGATATGTTCTTCCTCCTGGTAATAGCCAGTGGAAGCCTGAGAGCCATTTTGCCATGATCTTCGCTATCTTTAAATCAAATCTTTTCATTAAAAGCATCAAGTAATCGCTTGGCATTTTTTTGACTCTGAGAAGTCCTTTTTAAGGAGCTTTACACCTTCCTTCACATACTTGATTACATCTTAATCAATAGTCCCCATTTGATTATGGAGCTGAATTATGTAGGAATGATTTGCTTCAATCAAATGGTGGAAGTCTTCTATGCTTTGTAATGCTAAATTATATACCAGCTCATAGGCCATCTGTAAGGCCCCTTGGGTATTGATATGATGGTTGAGTTTCTTGCTATGGACTTGTAATAATACACGATATGATATAGTGCTGGTTGTAAAAATCTTAAAACATAGTGAGAAAGATTTGCACTTGATCCATACCTCTCTGGGTGAAAATTGGATTCATATAGGTTCATTTGAGAACCATCCACAGAGTATGCTTTCACAGTTTCCTCTTTCTACTGGGTTAATGAATCCATGAAGTAACTCTTTAACTACTTCATTGAAAATACAAGTAAGACGATGAGAATCTGTGAATCTCCATAGGATTTTCTTGAACTTCTTCAAATGGGACCATATGCGGACTGCCCATTTGAGCATCTTCTTCACAGTTTCTGTTATGCACCCATCAGGTGACAATATCAATATTATTATGTACCATGGTGCAAAAAATAGGTTGCAGGTAGTCTTAAGTATAAGCTGTCCCCATGTAGTGAGCTTTATCCTGTTAGCCTCATTTCCAAGATTGATGGTGTCATGCATAAGGAGCCTGACAGTCTTTACTTGAGGTTAACTAAGTCGCATGATAAGTATTTTAATTTTAAAGCTTGCTGAGTCACCACATTATTAATGTAAGCTATAGTATCCATCCTATGGTAAGTAAGCAAAAAAACTTATTGAAGTTAAGTATAAAATTGAGATATAGAAATAATGACGTGAACTTTATTATATTAAATAAGGGGTTCTATATGTCGCATTCAAAAATAGGAACCCCAAAAGGAAAAGGATTATTAAAAGAAATAGGGGAGAAATCTGAAGTGAGGCTCTTAGTCAGGCGATGCATTATGGATGGTATAATGCAGTTGTATCATATATTTTAGGGAAATTTTGATGGATTGAATAATTAGATCAGATGAGACTGGGGTCACTTAGGTTTATCATAGGCAGCTTTTTGATTCTCACCCTTTTGGTTTCATCTTGATTTGCTTCCTCAAGTGCCACCTTGAGTCGTTGTCACCTGACCTTCTGATGATATGTTATTTTAATGAAGCAGGACTTCATCTTGGGGTACCTTAGGCTCAATTTAATCCGTTGAGATTTTCCTTTAGTCGTTTTAAGCTATGGGACTATCTATTTCTCTGGGTAGTTGATTAAGGTAATTCCTTTGACCCCCTTCATGGGTCTAGGCGTTAATTCAATTGAGAGATTCAAATAGTCAATATTCTTCTCATCATGCTTGATATTAGGATATCTGACAGGTATTTTATAGAATTATATAACCTATATTTGAATCATTATCTTATATATGACTAATCTTATTCTATAATTATATTTTAGTAGAAATCATTTATAGTACATTACTCTGGAATCTGAATCACTATCATTTATTTTTATGCTACCATGATAATATACCAAGGTTTCTTTCATAGTTTTATAAACTCTATAATTTGAATCCTCATCTTTTATAAAACTTATTTTTAAGCTGCCATAATATTATGCTAAGGATCTTTTATAAATTTATATTTCTGTAATCTTTATTATCTTAGTTATGACTTATTGTTAAGCTAATTTATATTATAATATGACTATTTTTATCTAAAAAGCTTTATAATCTTAGTACTTACTTTAACTATAATTAATTTTTATGCTCCATTATTATCATACTAGGGTTTATTTTTATGATAATATATACTCTATAAATCTGAAATATATTAGTATGACTTTTTTGAACAATAATATCATACTAAGGTAAAATTTTTTTAATATTTTTTAATCTCAATTTAAATCCTCACCTTAGAAATGTCTGTTTTTAGAGTTCCTTGATATAGAGATATTATTATGCTAAATATTGATGGTTGTAACCTCAAACAATTTGGAACATGTTTAGGTTATGATAGCACTTATATCAAACTAGGGATAAGTATAATACCCACCCTCTTGTAACTAATGTGCATTAAATTTTCACTAATCACTTAGACAGTTTAGATGTAATTAGTGGTCAAATTTGTTTATAAAATGAATGCCATTCAAAAAGCAACTTATAAGGATTACATATGCTTTAATATATAATATACAAAACTCTTAATCAACGTTTATCTTAACTACAAAAACTAATATTTACTACCATCTAGTACTAAAAAAACTAATATTTACTTATATTTCCACTTTTACCAAGCTTAGAGAGCTTTTCAATTAAATGAGAATTAAATTCACCACTAACTTGTCATACATCATTTTTCCCATCAATGTCCTTAAGTCTGCTGTAAGTCCAAATGATCAGCTCCTCTATCTGGATCGTGAACAAAATCCTCATAGGATTAAGAAAAGTATTAAGGCTCCAATGGAGCTCCTTTATCAGACCGGTGACCTGGCTCACATGGGAGATGAGTGATGGGTTATTTCCTTTGGCCCCAAGGATCCTGACACTTTGCCCCCGTTCTTCTTCTACTTTGTTAAAGATTATTAAAGGGGTGTGCAGGGAGATGTTCCAATCTAGGGGCCTCTGTCAGGGCTAAGGCTCACTTCAAACAGGTCCTGGTCACATAATTTACGCTAGAAATCGTCCACCCAACCCAGAGCCCTATCTATCCTTAACACACCTGATTAGTCAGATTCTGTTTTTATAGTACAGATTTCAAGTTAATGTTGTAGATTACTCAATCTGCCCATAAAATTTATTGAAAAGAAATCATTTATAGGACAAATTCTTAATACTGGAGAAAGAGTCCCATCTATTCAGAATATCTGTTCCAGGTCAGTAGCATCTCTTTTGACTACACTTAAATCTGGAGAACGTGCTATCAAGATTTTTATGAAGTGATCTGGACCTATCAAAGCCCCCCAACTTACTGTACCCTTCCAAACCTATCCAATTAGGATTCCCACAGAAACCAAAATTCAGGTCAGTTCCTAAGCTCTATAATAATTCTCCACCGCCTCTACTATAAAGGCAACCTCACTTCTTAATAATTTGCCATTTAATTTTCCCGTTTAATTCCTTTCAATAAACTAGTCTGTCCTAGTTTACCTTTGGTTAAATCCACCTTCCATATATTGTCTTGTCCTATAATAATACTTGGTAATACAAGCTGCCATATGCAAAGTTTTATTTACATTCATATAGTAAGTGCTATGAAACTAATCCATTAGCATTACGCGCCTTATATGAGTTAATAATGTTGTTGCTATCCCATCTTCTGATTTATTGCACTCACCGTATACACCTAGAAAATATAAAACTCCGCTAATATGCTACAAATTCAATGTGAACCTTCTAATATATGTCCATATACACCTTTAATCCAATTTTGTATAAGAATAAACAATAAACCTTTAGGGGGTATCACTAAGGCTACATCTCCCATCCATGGGGGTCTCCACAGTAAGACATGTGGTTGCCCCCATTACAGCCTTCTGTCTTGTTATGAGGCCTTTGGTACGTTGTTAAACCCAAATTATCTTTCATTTAACCCTTAAAAAGTCCCACTACCAAGTCTTTAGTCATTTGAGCACTTGTCATTCTAAACCTTAACTGAACACTGCATACCCAGCTTATATGGCCAGTCTTCTTCCAGTTATCTGAAACTATGACATCTGAAGCCTTCTTCTCCGGTATTGGGCAGCGGTGATAACCCCCAAGAGTTTTCTGCCCTACAGGAAAAAGTGTTTGGATAAGCTTTAATAGTCCGCCAAACTATTCTGGCTGTTTTGTCCCTCCATGGGACTAAGCGTTTTATCTTGCATGCACCAGCAAAATTTACCTTCATCATCTCGCCCTCCCTTGATCCACAATTTATTTTGTCTCTGAGTTGCTACAGACAATAATTACCATATGCCAACAAGACAATAAGTTAGATCACCACTGGTGCCTTTGCACTGGATGGTTTTATCAACTTCTGCCCTTTTGAGGCTAATTAATATATAAGCTTCTCAACTGAGGAGGATGCTGAAGCATCAGTGATGACTCCTTAAACATTTATAGGAATACCCAATTCCAACTATCATACTCGCCTTCCCAGTGACACCAAAGTGATGGTGTCATTTGCAAATCTCCCTTTGCGTCTACCACCCCAAATTTCTTTGAGGATTAATGTCAGGTATTTTAGAATATGGAATTCAAACCTACCCTCACTTTCAATGTTACATATGGTTCATTGCTTTGCTGTCCCTTTCAATACTTCCACTATTACCCCAGCATAGCCCAACATGTACCCTCATTTGCTCGCATCACTACATTGCTGCGCATTTCTTTTAAGCTTACATTGACTGTCATGGAGCCTGCTGATGTGAATAAGACTGCGCTACCATTCTAGATGGATTACCGCTCTAAAGTAACAACCAGAATACCATCAATACAGCCATCCACAGTAGTCAATAGAGAATGAGGAGGATAAGTGCCATTATTAGTTAATTATATTTAAAAGTTAGAAATAATGGTTAAAAGAAGCACCTGCAAACTATTGATTAAAAAAGGTTTGTATTTTTTATTTTAAATAAAGAAATCAAAGAAATGGAATAATAGCAGAACCTGTTGAGGACTGCTTCCATATAAACTTAATTGTTAATAAAGTATGTGTACATTAGAGGCAAACAAACCTTAACGCAGAGAGATCTAAGGATTGAACAAACTACAATCATATTTTAAATTTATTTAAGGCATGCCGACTATGGGACAGATATTACCAATTCAAAGAAATAAATCCCAAAACAAATGGGTGACAAGACAAAATAAAATAAACTTCCAGCCAGATATGGAGCAGAGTGCCGTTAGCCCACCATGGCAGAGGGGAGGGAGGGTCAGGCAGCTATTCTTTTTATGAAAGCTTTGTGGTAGATGCATATTGGATGTAGAAGAGGACAAACGCTGAGAGCAAGGGCGTTGAGGGCATTAGCGTGGTGGGGTTAGAGGAGTGTGAAAAAATGATTACTTACCTCAAGATCAGCCTGGAAGACAGCCTTAATTAGCTCCACCGTATGATGTTCAGCTTGAAGGAGGGCATTTAGGAGTTGATCCAAACTGGTTATATTTTGTTGGATGATTTTATCCGTTGGGTTAAGTGTTTCTAGTTCTGCAACATATCTGACAGCGTCGTTGGAAGCTTTGGACAATTTTGTGATTTCCTCCCATGCTACTTTGGAAAAATCAGGAGGGAAGTCGATTCTTCTTAGCCCTTCTTGGAATTGATTAACTGATTGGGCCACTGCTTTGCAGAGGTGGTGGCTATGGTTAGGCCACCGCTGTTAAGTTAAGCTGTTGGTCACTTTTAGAAGGCGATGGCATTGGGCTTAGGAGCATAGCGTCTAGTGGAGTGGGTTTATCAAAATCAGAATTATAAAATACAGTCCAGACATATTCATTTTTAGCACTAGGTGGTCCCAACATCAGTCCATTAATGTTCATCCAAGCCTTTTTCACATGATTCATCATCCTCATTCGTGACAATTTTACTTGATTCATTGACCTCATCCAATAGGTCCCAAGGATTTTGGTTTATTAGAATAGTGGATGCATAATTTGGTGGGTGGTATTATGTTAACGGGTGGGTACTTGGGTATCATGATGGTCCAAGCCTGACTCTTATTTGTGGGTTAGGCCCAGGCAGTGAGTGTGATTGGATGTTTTGGTGGGTGCTTTTCCTTGTTGACCCAACAAATGAGAATGTTGGGTAGGTAGGGGCAACTAAACGCTTCATTTAGATTCCACCGAAAAGGGTTCAAAAATAGTAACATGTGATTTGGCATGGAATAAGGACCTTTTAAAGTGGTTAAGCTCAAAACAGTGGGGACAAATCTGTCAACTGTTAATGACATGAGCCTAAAAGATGTGCTCCGGTGCTGCAGCAATGTGAGCACGTGGGGGATTTGATGGGCAATGTCAGATTTATTTAAGATGATGGTGGTAGTGGCTCAAGGGGAAGAAAGGCGCTCTGAACCAGAAGGGACGATGAATACTAGGTTGGGCTGAGTGCCATAAGCCAAAAGCCCTGACATCAACTCGTCATATAAGATTTGGGATGGGAGATGTGATAGAGATTGATAAATGATACCACCAGTGTAGTGTCATCAGGGAAACAAGTTTGGGTAGTGGGGATGGGGTTATTTTTATAAATTAGAGGGGTCAACGCCGCCGCTACCAATCCTCCTCCATGTGGTATCCTATGGCAAAATAGCCCTTAAAAGGCTGTAATTAATAAAGCCAGCCAGTGCAAAGGCAGTGGTGGCAAGTTCAATTATTGCTTTGTCAGCATCTGTGTCATGTTCACATGACTTTATTGAAGGAGCCAATTTCCAGGGCAAGGCTGGGCGCCAAGAGTCCAAGAAGGTTAATCTTCAGAACCTATCTGACTTAAGGCATACCTTAGACCAACGCTGGGTGAAGGCTAGGTATGCTCAGGTTGGTTCAGAGGAAGTGCGAGTTGCCCAGCCATTTATAATGGAAAAAGAATTGCAACCGACGTGCTACCTTTTAAAAACAACGATTCAATTTGGTTAATTGGTAAATAGGGCTCAAAACCCATTCAATATATGAAATTTATAACTTGGGTCAGCCTTGGCTTCAATCAATCACTCAATTTTGGCCAATTTGAAGTACATTACCCTGTTAGATGGAAGCGTGCACTTATTGTTGCACCAGGGCTTAGTACCACTTTCACTGATTGATTTTCCTTGAATTGGCTTAAATATTTTTGCTCAAGGTCAATTTTAATCGTTGGTCATCTTTCCTCTAATAAATCACACGTTCATCCACAGTTTTTTACGGTTAATAATGCAAACCTGTGCGTGGACTCTCAAGGAGGTCTTTAACAACGTTGGCTGTCCTATCTTCCTTAGAATATCTCCAAGATCAGGTTCACCGTTGGTCACACTTAGTTCCCTCCAAACTGAGGCACCCATTCCCTCCAACTCTGATAGCCTGGATATGGGCTCCCCTTTGAGGCCCGGCCAAGTGTTCTTGTTTATCAGCTTCCCACTACTCTACACTAATCTATACTCCCTTGCACATGGTTCCTTTGGCTCTGGCGCCCTTTGCAATGCCCTTCCTCTATATCCATGATGATGAGTTTTTGGCTTTGTGGCTGTGCACTGTGCACCACCTCGCTGGGAACTGGAGAATTATAGACTCTCTTGATAATTTGGGAATAAATTCCAATAGTTGACATAGAGGCAAAATCAAAAGTGTATCTAGGGAGGGCGAGAGGATGGGGGCGGGTCATGTGGATTCATGAGAGGGTGAAGCGCTAAGTCCCGTGGAGGGACAAAACAGCCTATAGATTTTGGCAGACTATTTGAGCTCATCCAAATGCATTTCCCTGCTGGGAGGAAAATGATGGGAGGTGTTTCAGCGGTGCCTCACACTGGAGAAGCAGGCGGCGGATCCAAGGACATCAATTTGAAAAAAGATGTGGTCAGACAGCCGTAGATAAATTAATTTTTTGTAAATCACTTGAAAGTGAGATCAAGTGGGAAAAAATCTTACACTACCATCATATTAAAAAGAAACAAATCCAAGATGCGAGGTTAGATCACCCCACCTTCTGTTTAGATTACTGCTATCCAACTTTTACTGATTTTTGCAGCCTGGTAATGGCCTGACAGTCAAACAAGCTGTTTGATGGTACTGACGGGGTGCGCTCATGGATGGGTTTGGTATGGAATATAACAAATCAAATTAAATGGGTTTTAGATGCCCAAACCTGTTGAGGACAGGCTTACCATACCATTGTTTTAAGTCAGAAGACTGGAAAATGGCTATTGGCCCCAAATTCGCATTGTTTATTTAATTTTGCATCTAATCTAACTTCTGCCATTGGAGGGACTTAAACCTTTATTTAATGAAATTTGGCGTTGATGGGGTAGTAAGCCTGCCTTCTGGAAGTAACCTCTGGTCATTACCACCTCCTTTTTAAAGCCCCTTGAATCCTTTCCACCAACTCTTTGGTGGTGTGAAGGATAATGAGGGGACAAACCTTCAGGTGGTAGGCTTTGACTCACTGCTTATCCACTAAATGGCTAAATTGTCCTTGGTGGTGAGGGGGAAGCACCCTTCCTGGACCATTTCTAAATTCTGTGCTGGAAATCCTTCATGTTTAGGTGTAAGAGTTTCTCCCTAAGACTAACATTTTCCTTTCCTCTTTTTCAAAATGATTCTCCTCCACCAGCAGGGACTTGGGCGATCATGTAATTATTATGCACCTTGGTTAGCTTGATGGCCAGAATGCACGTGATCTTCTGGGTGGATGGGAAGTGTGGGGAGATATGTTTATAATTCTTTAACCTTCTCCTTTTAATTAGAGCAATCCTTAGCACTTAACCAACTTTTCTGTATGAAGAAACCCCTTACAAGAAAACAGGTACTTTAATGAGTGACAAGATTTATGAGTAGCCAGAATTTCTTCCACCCCAGCCTCCTTGGAGTCTTCCAATATATGGCCTATGGTGTGGACAGGATTTTGTCCCAAACAGGTGTTGAAATAGAAGCTGGGATGTCATATTTCAACTGCACAGGTCAATGCACCATAAGACATAAATTACTGTTTGATGAAAGTACTTCTACTTGAACTCTAACAAAAGAAACCGTATTTAGAGCAATATGTTTATACTAAGAAAACTTGAGAGCACACTTTATTATTTAATACATCCATAGATTCTCAGGTTTACTCATAATTTTCCATGAAGGCTACAAAGATTTTCTAGGAAAAGATCTCACTCCCTGATGGCAGTCCCGCCCAGATATCCTACTTGTACCAGAGTTCTCATTGGTGCTTTCTATGGTTACTAAGAAGCATTCCAGAATAGTAGGCAAAGATTGTAATATCTAAATCAGGGCATAAAATGAATAGAAAGGGCTTGAGGAATTTCCATAAAAAGATGCAATATGCTGGATGTAATCAAATTACCAGATGATGGCAAAAAATAAGGACCCAATTACTGATTGATCTATGCCAGCACAGGGAAATGTAGAATAGTACGCTAAATTAATATAGGAGGCAATATGGTAATCAAGGCCACAGTGTTGATGGCCAAAAAAATAAAGGAACAAGAGGTGTGACAGAGGGTTTTTAGAGACTCTTATAGTGATTTGATACGTTAGGCCACTAAATTAAAAGCAAGAGCCGTGGGGCAACCTACTTACTATTTTTTGATCAAATCTGTCATCTACTTATTAAATAAAATAGAATATAAGATAAAAATATAATACAACCCAGATGATTGGTCAAATCATTTATAGCAACTGTGAAAGCTGAGATGCATGAAAAACGTTCTGCTGCTTCCAATGGGAGAGTAGAGTCAAGTGGAAAGCCTCATTCTAAATATTTTTCACCACATGGAGCGTAGACGCTTACTTGCAAACTTTCTGGAGGGTCTTTCATCTGCTAGTGGCGCGTATCCAACATGACCAAAGAGCCCTCTGTAAACTCATCAGCAGGGGGTTACTATTTAATCTGTGAACTTCTTATATTCAGTGATGTCCTTAGTTAAATACTTAAAGACTAGGCTTTGGGTGTCTAAATTTGCAACTGGCTATTTTAAGCAGCAGGTATCTTTAATCAAAGGCTAGGGAATATTTGGAAAGAGGGGTTATACTTAAAATAGCTTAATAGTGGAAGAAGCCAGTGGAAGAATGTGTCATATTGTTATAAGCAAAATGCATAAGGGGTGATCAGACAACTAAGTGTCTTGAATAGCAAAGACATAGAAGCAAATTATTGCTCCAGGAGCTGGTTACCCCTTAATAACTGCCTGCTAACTAAAATGATAGGCAGTATAGAAATATGGCTTGATTTTGAGGAATGGCTAGCAAAGCACTAAAATTGTGCTAAAAAGTGGGAAACCAATCACTCCACCTCCAGGGGTAGGCAAAAAATAGCAAAAACATGTGTGATGTTGAGCCTGGCCATACTTTAACTAATTGCTGAGTGACATGGGATGAACAATGAAAACTTGTTAACCAATCTACTGAAACCATAGTATCATCTAAACTTATTGGAACTAAAGGCTCTATGTTATATTTTAGGCTTTTATTGAGCTTGCTAGTGCGTGTTGCGCCTAAATTCCAACAATTCAGGGGATTGACACTACTTATATTAAAAATATTCAAGCACTAATAAAAATTAAAAAAAGCTCAAGTTTATATAGTTTTATTAGTTTCAGTGAGGGGATTAAAAGCGAACCCTGTTATAATCTCACTGCTTAGTATTTATTAAACTCAGGGCTTAGACTAATATAGGCATCAATTTTTTATTAACTCCAAGCCTGTTTGGGAAATATGGTTTTATAACCTATTAGAGCTCTCAAAACTCAGCTCACTCTAAAGGAACGGCTGATGGAGGGTTGAGAGTAGGTAGGACCAGTCCGTTAGCAAGGATTTGATGTATCTGAACCAATTACTGTGGGGAAAAGTTTTACACCTGTTGGGACCCCCTCTGAGGCTTATAAAAGGGGGCGGTCCCCGCATAGGTGGTTTAATTTTAAATTATTAATGGAAAAGGGAGTAACTCAGATGGACTCCCCTGATTCTGCCGCATGGTTGGTGCAATACAACTACCTAAACACATTCTATTTGGCCGAGATTTGTTAATAAAAGTATTGCCCCAATTCGAGGGGTTCCACTGAGAATTGGCCAGGGACTTTTGGCCAATTTCGTCCTTAATATATCAAAAATTCTTATTAACACATTGGACTTATAATCGTCCAACATTACCCCTTCAAGAGTGTTAGAGGAAGAGGAAGATTGCAAGTTCTGACTATAAACATGGTTAGTAATAACTCTGGTAGCCAGAAATTTGATAGAGTACTCATCTTCTTGCTTATAAGTGACGACAAAAGGCCTTCCCAGATAGACCCATCTTCTCACTTCTGGGAGTGATTTGAATATATAGTATAGCACCAAATCTGACACTTGGATGGAAGGTAGAGGGGTCTGGAGCACATTAGCGGCTTGACTCTCTTTGGTGATAGTCTTTGCCAAGTTGGTCATCGCCTCTGTATGCAACTGGATGATGTGCTGGGCCAACTTCAATATAGCTAGCTCAGGATCAGACTTATTAGAGAAAATTTTTTTGGCTGGTAATGCTGGCACCCCAGGTTCTTGACCATACAACACTTGGAAAAGTGACATTTTAAAAAGAATCTGTTGAAAGCTGATACATAGGCCATGAGGGCACTGGGTAAGTAAAGATCTCAGTAAAGAGGGTCTGAAGTGGCCATTTTTCGTAAAATAGAGATTAGGGTCCCATTTGCTCTTTCTACAGTACCATTGGTTGAGGGGTTATAAGTAGTCAAGAAAAGCGTTGCGTTCCCATGAAGATAACGAGGTTCTTCACCACTCTGGAGGTAAAATTTTTTCCATTGTCACAGAGCAGGACTTAGGGGCAACCATGGCGAGCAAATATATATTGATGGAGAAAAGTGGCCGTGGCTTTGGCAGTTTAAGCAGGAAGAGCTACGTCCTCAACCCACTTGGTAAAGTGATCTATGCCAACTAAGATTTACCAGTTTCTCCTAGTAGTCTGGGGTAGAGGGCCTATCACATCTAGACTTATGGTGTGAAAGAGTTGTTTAGGCGTAGTGGTTTGGTACTGATACCGGGTTTTTTATCTGGATTGCTTATTGCAAGTCAGAAAGGCATCCAAGACTTCAGTTATTGTCTCCATGACTCCCCACCAGTAGTATTGCTCTTTTATCCACTCATAGGTTTTCTGTACTCCACTATGCGTTAGGAATGGTATGGGACTCTAAGAACACAGGTACTCGTTCTGAAGGTCAGAGATAAGGCAACCAATTCACCCCTACTTTTCAAATACAACTTCTCACTTTCTACCTTAGTGTTGCAGGAGTGCTGAGCTAGCATTTTCTGTACAAGTTCGACCTCATCACCCCATGCATCAGGCGTCATTAAGAGGTCATGTAACCTTTTTAGCTTCACTATTGTCTAAATGAAGGACAAGCAGTCACGTTAACCCATTGACATTCATATGGCGTGTTCCCACCCAGTGCAAAATGGTCATGTCGTAGTGCTAGAGCTTTAAGGCCCAGCGAGCCAACCACCCAGTGGGATCCCTAATATTCTGTAACCATTTCAGCGAGGCGTGATCTTTGGCCACAGTGAAGGAAGTTCCATAGAGTAAAAAGTGATAGTACTTTACCACAAGCAAGACTGTCAAGCACTACTTTTCAGTGACAATGTAATTACATAAGGCTTTGGAGAGCATTTTGCTGAAGTAGGGCATGGGATAATCGACCCCATGCTCATCCAATTGAGCCAAGATGGCTCCAACGGCGAAATTGGAGGCATCCGCAAACAACCTAAAGGTCTTGCCATATTCAGGGTGGCGGAGGATAGGCCTTTTTCATAATAACTTAATCAGTGTCTCAAAAGAGGTTTTTTTTTCAGCACCCCAATAGAAAGGAATGTTTTTGGACAAGAGGCTTACTATTGGCTCACTAAGCTGAGAAAATTTGGGGATAAATTGATGGTAACACCCTATCATGCCTAAAAATACCTGGATATCATGGAGGTTTTTTGGTGCAAACATCTTGGCTATAGCAATAACCTTATCGTGAAGAGGTTGGACTCTGTCTTGTGAGATGGCGTGTCCTAGAAAATCCAATTTTCTTCTGGAAAAACAACATTTATAGGGCTTCAGCTTTATGTTAGAGGCCTGCAAGCGTTGAAAAACTTCCTTCAGATGCGTGAGATGCTAGTTGAAGGTTACAGAGCTAACAGAGAAGTCGTCAATATAGATGATCACACAACTCAACTTAAGATCCTGCAGAATGTGATCCATGGCCCGTTGGAAAGTGGCAGGCGCATTGTACAACCCCTGAGGTGGTCGGATGGGTTAGAATTGACACTCACTGCAGATAAGGGCACATTTCTCCTGATCGTGTGGAGAAGGTCCATATGCCTTATCTACTAGCTATATCTATAGCTGAGAAGACCTTGTATATGGAAAGTTGATCCAGGGCATCATCAATTAGGGGGATAGGGTAAAAATCCTTTTTGGAAAGTTTGTTTACTTTGCGGTAGTCCATAACTACCAAATGACCTCTATTCGTCTTCTTTATCAGCAATAGAGGAGACGACCAAGGGCTTTGAAAAGGAACCAGCAGCCCCACGTCCAGTAACTGTTTAAGTTCTGTCCTCATCTGGATCTCCTTGACTTTTGATTTCTAACAGGGTTTAGATCAAATAGGATGGGCATCACCAACATCAATTGTATGGCTCCAATCCTTTATGCGGCCATAGTCAGTATCAGATTTAGAGAAGATTTCACAGTAGGATTCCAGTTAAGCGTGAACTTTTTAAAGCTCAGTGGGTTAAGAACATCAGAAATTTAAACGCAAGGCAAGGTGCATAACAATTGATCTACAGGTAAGCCCATGTCTAACATAGACCCAATGCGAAGACTTGGTGGATGTCCTCAATAGGGATCAGTAGGCTTTTCTCAATCTCCTGATGCTTCTTTATGACCATTTCCTTTTTGGTAAAATTCCCTAGCAGGATATTGATGGGTCGTTGGTAAGCTGAGTCTAATACGCATATCAACATTTTAGGCTCTAAAGGGCTTATCCCATCAGTACTTGTGATGTGCAATAGGCAGCTATAGGGATCTTCAAAAATAACTTGGTTTCAATAACCTTCTGTTCACCTGCTTTAACTACTATCTCCTCTGCCGCATAAAAGGGGATGCCCTTTAGTGTGTCCAAGGATTCTGATAAATTCTTTGTATTCCACCCCACGGTAGTATAATGCAAAGGTAAGGCAGAGGAAGGATGCTCAATTAAGAAAGTTTAATCTTTTTTATTAACCACATTGTTAGTTAGAATCAAGGGAGCTTCGTAATTAAGAAGGGAGAGATGTCCCTGCTTCAAGTTGCTGGTCATGTTGTACTCAAGCATAAATTAAGTCCCAAGGAGCAGGTCATAAGTGGTACTACTAGAGCCACCGCTGGGGCCAACAGATGAGCTTTCCAATTTGGATGGGGTATAGAGGAGTACGCCCTAATGGCGCAAGTGCTGTTTGGACTGGCGGTCCCAAACCCTTGGATATATTTTAAGTCAGGGGCCAGTTTGATCTTTTTTATTAATTTTATAGAAATTATGTTTACTAGAGCCAGTGTCAAGGATAGCTAGGACCCATATCCCGTTGATGACGACCTCCGCCTTGCTTAGGATCCCCACAAGGTTAGGGGAGAGGGCAAGAAATTCCTTAACACGAAAAGTGGACGCAAGTCTATGAGCAGTGACAGGGTACTTGTCTTTAATGAATTGTAGCGTGTAGACCTGCTGAGTAGACCAAATTAATGAGAAAATGACCTGGCCAGCTTCACTTTTGGTATCTTAAACCTCAAAAAACCCAGCACATGACAGAGATGGGTTCTACGGGGTATTATGGCCTTATCAACTCTTTCAGGGTTCAACCTGTTGGGTGCCTCCACTTCACCTGGGGCTCCTAAAACATAATGACCCACAACTTCATAATCTCCTTCAGATTCTTCATCAGAGGGGTTATCAATGCATGTCAGAGAGTCCATAGGGTTTGTGGTTGGTTCAGGGCTTCCCTTATGGCAAGATAGGTCCTGGGGTTGCTCCTTCACCGTATTAACTTCTGGGGGAGGTGTTGGAATTGTAATGTCTTTGACTTTGGCCTTGGAAGGGACAGCTTTAGGTTGTCCCATGGACATAGGTTTTGGGCGAGGTAAAGCTGGAGGAAATGCAAATGAGGATAGAGGTAGCGCCTTGGTGGGACGAGACACTAAAGACACTTTGGAAAACTTCTCTAAAGAAGGAGGGAGCGAGGCAAAGTGATAACTAACTTTTCCGGCTGAGCTTTTGAGCAAAAGATGAAGGGGAGAGCTGACCTGTCACTGTTAGTATCCTTTACATCTCTTCACATGGGGAGGAGCACCTCGTGGTGGCAGCTTCCTGGGAGCAGACTTAAAGGAGAAACAGCCATAGAAAAAACTGGAGAGGTTATAAGAGATGCTTGCCTCAGAGCTCCTTTAAATTTTATATTGTTCATTGAAGTCAACCACTGCTAGTAGAGTCGCCTTGATATCACATTACTTATGAAGGAACGCTTGACGGAAGATAAATGCATTGCTAAAGAGGGATGAGGCGCCAATCCATCCAAAACAGCAGCAATAGCATCATCGAGTGGGAGCATTTTGAAAAGCAACAGAGGTTGAGCTTTACTATAAAAGCGCTCAACAAAAGAGGTGATCGATTCTCCCTCTTGCAGGCTAAGGCACATAAAGGACTTTTTTTGCCATTGTAAACTCTGTGGGGAGCCAAATTCTTCAATAAGCGTTTGTTTAACCTCCGCCCAGGTGTAAAGGTTGGTCATATTGGGAGCCATTATCTCTTGAGCTATAAGACTCAAGCAGGGAAGGATATAATTGGTCTTTTGATGGTCACTCGCTCCTATCAGCACTGATTTATAAAAAACAGGAAAGAGGAAATATTGCCCTCACCAGGTGTGAACTTGTCTCTCAGCAAGAGGTTTGAGAATAAGTGGGGAGGCCCCATGGGGCCTTGAGAAGAGTGATGCTCAAGCCTTTTTGAGGCAAGACAAAGCACTGACTAGTTGCTGCTATAAAGCAGCTATCCTTGGTTCCAGCACAGTTTTCATTTTTAAACAGGAGATTTTTGGTGTACAGGGCCACATATAGTGAGCACCACTTGTTGGATTTAAGGCTTTTAATGAGTTCGCTGGTGCATTTTGCTTCTAAATTCCAACAATTCAGGGGATTGAAACTATTTATTTAAAAAATAGTCAAGCACTAATAATATAAAAAAAAGGTGGAGTTTTATATATTGTTTAATAGTTGCAATGAAGGGATTAAAAGTAAATCCTGCAACGGTTTAACTGCTTAATACTTAATAAACTTAGGGCTTGAACTGAATAGGCATCAAAACAGTATTATCTTCAAGCCTGTTTAGAAATATGGTTGTATAACCTATTAGAGCTCTCAAAACTCAGCTCACTCTAAAGGAACGGCTGATGGAGGGTTGAGAGTAGGTAGGACCAGTCCGTTAGCAAGGATTTGATGTATCTGAACCAATTACTGCGGGGAAAAGTTTTACACCTGTTGGGACCCCCTCTGAGGCTATAAAAGGGGCGCTCCTCGCATAGGTGGTTTAATTAAATTATTAATGGAAAAGGGAGTAACTCAGATGGACTCCCCTGATTCTGCCGCATGGTTGGTGCAATCCAACTACCTAAACTCATGCTATTTGACCAATAAATGTTAGTAAAAGTATTGTGCCAATTTAAGGGGTTCCACCAAGAATCAGCCAGGGTATTTTGACTGGTTTCATCCTTACTATGAACTGAGGCGCTCTTATTACAATATGAGACTTGTAATTGTCCAACACTCTGCAATAAAGTCAACTGATACTGAGATTCATGGCCCTTCTTCCTGTTGTAAAAGACGTAGCAACTATTTCCACTCGATATGTTTATTTTGCTTATAAACAAGTATCACAATTCTCAATTTGGGTGGAAGTTTATAGGAAACCCAAATATTTGAATGCCTTTTTCACAAGCTCAATGCATTACCTGTTTCCCAGGTGCTCAATTCTAGAGTATCATGATGTTTGTGGATTACCTCATTTCCAATGTTGGGGATAAACCCAAACTTTGTTCTTGAAGATAACCACCCCATCTTTCATAGTATAGTGGGTTCTTTTATGGGGAGCAGTACCTTTTGATTAGAAAATTTCAGCCATTTCAAGAAGATTCCTGACTAGCTAACACACGTGAAACCAAAGATGCATCCAGTGCTTAGTCTGCCACAGTATTTCATTAGGAGCAATGGATAAGATCTGAGAAAAAGGTATAAACATAATATTGTTCTTGATATCTCTCATTGGTAGGACTTGAGGCAGGGTTGCAGATCAGCATATCTGGAAGAACATTTAGAACACCCTTCACAAACTTAGAGTTATTTTTGAAGCTACAAAGATTTCAGTAAGTCTATGACTCACAACGTGCCAACTTCTGTGGCCTTCTAAAATTCATGAGTGCTTAGTAATCTGGTAAGACAACCACTTCAAGTTGAGCTCCTTGAAGAAAATAATGACATTTTTAAACAAACATGCCAATGTAGAAAACTTTTAATCATGGATTTCCTATGATTGCTCCAAGGAGTAGTACTTGTGTGAAAAAAGGCAATCTGATGCTCCACCCCTCATGGTCCTGTAGTAACACAGCTCTCAACGCTGCCATAGAGCCATAAATTGCCACAATAATGGGCTTGTATGGATCTGCATGCTTAGAAACAGGAGGTGATACAAAAACTTCCTTGATGGTATCAAACTCTTGTTGGTAGACTTCCGTCCACTTAGATGGGACGTTTTTCCCATCAGGGGGTGAAGTGGTGCCATTGAAGAAAATAATGTGGAGGAAAAATCTTATGGAGAACAACGGTGCCCAAGAAGCTACAAAGCTGTTTCTGCATTTTTGGGTGGGCTTAAGAGAAGGCCCCAAGTTTACAAAGAGGGATGAAATACCCATAAACAGCATTTCTGCGTATGACCAAGCTGACAAGGAGTAGTTGGATGTTAGCCCCTGGGCCTAAAGTAGTACAATGGGCTTAACTAGCCCAAGGGAACCTTATACATTAATATAAAACTAAGCATAAGGGGTAAGTTTTGCCAGAAAACTAACAAGATGTATTCCTCCAATATTTAATCGTTATTTAGGATAAAGTAGGCCAAATCCCAGCGAAATGTCTTATTAAATGAATTTTATATGGTTAGGTGATTGCTATGTAGTTGCTCCCCATATTAGGTTGAGCTAAATCCAAGTATTCCGCCAAGTTTGGGAGTTAGGACAAGTGGAGCCAATTGATGGTCCAAATTTGTAAAAGGATCACTGGTAACTAATAGCCGAGGATGATCCATTCATATCGATTAAGTAATGTCAGTAGAACCTGGCTATTTTGAGTTTGAGGGTAGCCAAGGTTTTTTTGCGCCTCATTTGATTTTAAATTTAGATTTATTGCGGGGAAGGCCGACCATGGGATGGACACTTCCAAATATGACTCAGGAAAGACAAATTTAGTACCAGGGGAGGCACCCCAGAGAAGCGATGCTAATTCTTGTGCCAGCGGGAACGCCACTTATGGGGAGGGGGAGGGAACGTGTGAAGGGGCCGTAGCCACTATTGAGCATGTGTGGAGGAAGGGGTCTGATTTGATGAACCAGACTGGGAACCAGGAGGAGACCAGCTGTCAGCGACGCGGTGGGGGGTATCCAAACATCCATGCTTGAAAGTGGTCCACCAAATGAGACCAGAATCTGTGGACAGTTTCTGGGAGGGTGGGGGTGGAGCCTGCGATGGCATCTAAGACAATCGTGTGGATGGTCCACATGGCGATTGCAACCACCAGAGCACTGAGGGAGGGTGTAAGGGAGGAGGCCATTGATAGAGCAAACATATCTCTTGACATACTGAAGGGATGTGTTTGATCCTGGCCCAGCAGACGTTGAACTTCGCGCCATATCGCTTTAGAGGTGGGGCACTTCTCCAGGCGGTGGAACAGCGTTCCATACTGGCCACACACAACACAGGATGAGCGTAAAGCGTTAGAGCGCTCAGCTGTATGACACACCCGCCTCAGGCAGCGCCACACATGGGAGCGGACTTGAGGCTGCAACAGAGGATGGTGTGCGTATTTCCAGATAGTTTTTTGGGTATCAATGGAATAAGGGATGTCCATCATGTCCAGGTAGTCCACCCTGGATAGGACATGGGGCCAAATGGGGATCACGCCATTGTGGATGGGTAGCCCCTGTACCTCTTGTGTGAACTGAGGAGAGGGGCGGCCTCTTCAGGCTGTATGTCCGCTAATACGAATTCTCCACTCTGCGCTTCACATGGAGAGTAAGATTCGTTTGTAGTGGGTTTTAGTCCCGTGAGGACCTGTGGCTGAGGTGTGTGATGCGAGGTATTTCATCAGGGAGTGGGGGTTTGATGGATTGTTGAGGCCCAAGGCTCGGGAGAAGTTGGAGTGGGCTGCGCGGGACCAGTGTTGGGATGGGAGTGTAGGAGCGGTGATGGCCGCGATCCAGGTGCCCAGGATCTTGGCAGCATGGGCTTTGAAGTCAAGCAGGCCCATGCCACCTTGATGATGAGGGCCAAACATGACCTCTAGCCGTACTGGTGGAGGGCGGCCTGACCAAAGCCATCCTTGCAGCAAGGCATACAGGGATTTGAAGAAGCTTGGGGAGAAGGGGATGGCATGGGCTCCGAACCAGACTTTGGATAGGAGCATCGAGTTGGCTAGAATAACCCTGCCAGTAAGGGTAGTAGGGTGGGCTCTGAGAGAGGCGATTCGCTTCGTCACGTTGTCCAGTATATGTTACTCCATTACTGCTGACGCGTATCCACCTGCCTCCAATAACACGCCCAGATGGCGCACCGGTCCTATGGTAGGACGTGGCATGAAGGGGAGCACCAGTGGAGCGGTGTGTGTTGAGTTAGTAAGGCGTGGATGTGGGCGAGCAGATGGGCCGGTTTGGGAACTAATTGCTGGGGCCCAGCAGTTCTGAAACTGACCAAGGAGGATGATTTCAGTTATGGAGGCGTTCAGTGCCGCGTTGCTTACCCAGGAATATTCCTGTATGAGGGCTTCAAGCGCGCGTGCATCTTTATTATTAGACACCCCCACCACACAGTCATCTGCAAATGCCATCATCTTGACTGGGGTTTGGCCTGGCACATGGACCCCAGTGAGTTGGGCATTCACATTTCGCAGTAGTGGGTCAAGGCTGAAGTTGTATAAGAGTGGGCTGAGGGGGTCCCCTTGTCGCAAGCCCCTTTGAGGGCGGACTACTTCTGTTAGGAAGCCTGGGCCATGCACTGCCATTGTTGCAGATTCCGTGAACAGCATCACCCAGTTGATGAAGCGGGGGGTAGGCGGAATTGATGGAGGCAAACCCTTAGGTATTCCCAGTTTACTCTATCATAGGCCTTTTGTTGGTCCAAAAATACCAGTGCCCCAGAGGCTGTGGACTGACATGCATTAGCCACGGAGTGCACGTTATCCCAAATTGACCTTCTGGGGATGAAACCAAATTGTTCTGGGGAGATGGTGGCAGATTCTACAGTCCCTAAACGGTTAACCATGATTTTTGTTAAAATTTTGGTGTCTGTGTTTATTAGAGAGATGGGGCACCAGTTGGCTAAGTCAAGCTTATCCCCTTTCTTGAAGAGTGTGACAGTAAAGGCCTCATGTCCTCCTGGTAGGAGGAGCGTTTCCAACAGGCTTTGGTTAAGTGAGGCGAGCAGCAATGGGGATATATATTTGAAATATTTTTTGTAGAACTCATATGGAATGCCATCTGGGCCTGGGCATTTTCGGTTTGGCGCACTGCAAATGGCTGTCCATGATTCATTCAGAGTAATTAAATTCATTATTTCCGGGTATCAGAAAACAGTGCGGATATGAGCTTGGTCAAGAAATTCTGCCACTTTGGCCAGCTGAATTGGTTCAGCTCAGTATAACTTGGAGTAATATTTTTGCATTTTGATTACCACTTCGGCTGGTGTGTCCACAATGGAATTATCCGATCTTTGCACCTGTGTGCAGGCCACGCTCTAACATGGTGCAAAATTTTTTAAAGAAATATGTGGTGCACTTGTCGCCTTTTGTGATGCATGTGGCCCTGTATTGAACACAAACCTGATGTTTGTGTTGCCTTTCAAGTGCGTTGAGGTGGGCAGCTGCCTCCACCCACTTCTGGCCCCATGCAGGGCTGTATTCTGTAGCTGAAATGTTGGATTCCAAGTGTGCCAATTCTGCCAGAGTGCGCGAGATAACTGCCGATGTGGCTCATGAGCATCTGGAGGAGAGATGGCGAGAGTGGCAGATGGTGTCCTCTTTGAAAGTTGCCCATATGGAAATGGGGTCTGCGCAAAACAGTGCAACAAACGATTTTGCCAAAGTTGCCTCTTCCACCCATGTGGTAAATCCTGGTGACGTGAGCTCAGGGGGGGCAGATTTTGCACCAATGTGGGGCCTTAGCAACTGTGACAGGTAGGTGGTAGGTTATTGAGACCAGTCGGTGGTCAGAGAATTCCATTTTTGTTGTTTTGAAGTGGGAGATGTGGGGCTGGAATTTTGCCGGTGTTAGAATAAGGTCAATGCGGGTCATGGACCTTAATTGCCGTTGTGGATGTGGGGATGCATCATGTTTTTGAGCAGTGGGGCATGTCATGGCAGCGCATCCATTAACCCAAGGGTGGCCTTTAGAACATGTAGTTCTATGTGACCCTGTGGGGCGTGGGGTGAGGGAGGCCACCGGTCCGTTGGTGAGGTTAGCCAACAGTTCATGTCGCCGACTAGGAAAGAATCAGGGGGTAGTGGGAGGGATTTAACCCATGAGAAAAATTCCTGACGCTCATGTGCACCGTTTGGGGCATAGATGTTGATAATTGCGTGCACTAAGTCAGCCCATGAGAAGGTGACAACGAGCACTCAGCCATTTAGGAATGTTTCTGAGGATAGGAATTTGAAAAAATTATTTTTCTGAATTAGCACCCTACAGTGCTTCAACCAAAAGAATAGGGATGGGAGGAGCATTGTTTTCCAAGCATCCTTGAAACCTCATGGACAGTGGGACTCCTGGATGGCCAGGATATCCACGGGTAAATTGTGTTGTAAAAAACTCACTTTCCTAGCCTGGGGCGGGGAGGCCTTGAGTCTGGCGATATTCAACATCCCTAGAGTGAAGGTTTCCCCCATCGCACCTTAGGTGTGAGGGGGTGGGCCCCTGGGCCCAACAGCCTCTTCTATGTCCCCACAGGCTTTCACAGCAGCGTGGGTGTTAGCAGCAATGCTATCAGAGTTTTTGTTGATTTTTGCGGAAAGAATCACGTTTGCTTTGGCCTTCACTTTTTGTTTTCCCAACGTCAGATGAATTTTTTGTGGTGCGGATGAGTTTGGTGCACCGTCGAGCGGTTCAAAATTTTTTTTTTCAGTTGGGATAGGTCCCAAGTCAGTTTTGACTGGAGCTTGGGTGCAACGATTTGGTGAGATCAAATCTCCCATTGGATCCTCGGATTGAGTGGCCTGCTCAGCATGGGCTTCCCAATCTGATTGGATGATGGATTCCCAAGTTGCTTCCACCGCGAAGGTCTCCATGTCCTCCTGGTGTTGTGAGTGTGGGATAGTGATGGTGGCCTTGGCTGCTTCCTTGGCCATGGCCCTATGGGCCTGCTTGGCCTTCTTCCGCTCCTGCGGGGATATAGGCTTTACCAATAGGTAGCAGCCTTGTGCTCCCCATGGGAAAGCCTCCTTGGTGCTTGCAGTTGGTTTGTAGTGCGCCTCTCCATTGGCCATGGCCTCCGAGGGGTGCTCTTGGAATGTGACGCCCTCCTTGATGGGGCATGCATGCGCCTTATGGCTGAATGCATCACAGTGGGTGCAAATGGGGGGCGCGCTGTCCACGGTCACCCAGAATGGGTGGGTGGTATTCCCTGCGATATCAATAAATTGGAGTGCGGGATCTGGGTTAGGTCCTTCACGATCTCCTCAGTTGGGGTCAGAACTGCAATGGCTTTGCCGGTGCACAGGTGTGGCATCAGCTTGAAGCGTTGCATTTCAAAAGATTGTATCTTGCCATATAAGGCGAGACCATCTTTCAGGTATTGTTCCAAAATGTCACGTTTTACTGTAGTAGGCAAAAAGTCAAACGTGAGGAAAATTTGGTTTGCTTTTTGTCCATCTGGTGCATTTGGTTTTGATGACCCGTTGCCCTTCGGGGAGGTTGACCACTATGCGCACCGCTGCAGCCTCATCTGCTGCTTTTTTGCTTTCAAAACCTAGGTCCAGCCAACCATGCGACATGGAGTGAGGTGCAACGTAGACCACAGTTGGGAAAACTTTGTGTACATCTTCACAAAATTTTTCCCATAAGGCCGTTTTTTGGATGTCCAGATACACATGGACTCCGAATTCCACTGACAAAAGTGGCTGGGAGTGTGGCGTGTTGATGTACTGGTTGCATTGTGCTTGCCACGCAAGTATCTCCGGAGAAATTGTGACCGCCAGTTTTTTAAGATTTTTGTCTATTCCACCGGATTCTCCGGGGCGTTTTCAAACGTTGGAGGCCGCTTGCCTTCCACCTGCTCCTATTACCTTGCTTGCCCAACTGCTCCCTGACATGGGCGCAGACTAATCTCCTCTGTGAGAAAATCAAACTAGATTCAGTCTTGAATTTAATAGGTTGCTAAAGTGATTGCAACGAGAAAGAAAAGTTTTTTTGCACTTTATTTATTATAACCAATAGTTGCCCAAGAAAGGAGGTTTAAACGATCAACTATGAATAGTTAAAATGTATTTCAGCTGAAGATCAAAGATATTTTATTTCAATCTAATTGACAAAGCTGTTTCTAGCGCATTATAATCAACTCAAAGGATAAACCTAAATTTGATATTTATTTTATATCAATCATCTATATGACTCACTGGCGACTTAAGGCTGAGGATGAGCCAAAACTAATAATTGGTCATTGGGGAGGATGGGGCGAGAGGGTCAATGCCAGTGGAGTGAGTAAGTGCAGCAGAAGGCTGAGATGAGTGGTTAGCTGGAAGAACCAGTAGAAGAGCTGATGGTTGGCTTTAAGCGCAGTAGCCCTTTTGTAAATATAAATATCTGACGTTTCCCTTTCAATAAAAATCTCACTTTGCCCAATATACCTTTTTATTTGGTTTATATTTATTTCTTTTATTGAGTATTAGGCTGGGGGATCCCCAAATGGCATGGGTGACATGCCAAGGGGACAGCCAGCACTTCTGGCCCTATCGCCTAAGGTGAAATAGTAACGGCTGACCAGTCTTCATACTGGTTGGCCTGCCAACTAGCAGAGCCCATAGTTAACTTTCATACAGTGGTGCTCATTACAGGGGTCTCTGTTGGTTGGTGCTGGAGTAACTGATAGGTTGGTGAGTTGGTGGTGGGGATGTACCACCATAATTCAGTTCTGGCGATTGTTGGTGGTGGGGCTGAGCAAGCCCTGAGCACCTGCCCACACACCAAGGAAGGAGTTAGAAGGAATACCATCTGGTTAAGTGGGAAATGTCAGAAAAATATTTTGGTGGATTTCTCCAATGATTGATCGTTATTTTGGATGAAATAGGCCAAATCCCAGCGATTTGGCTTATTTACTGAATTTTGTGTGGTTAGGTGATTGTTAGGTAGTTGCTCCCCATATTTCTTGAGCCAAATCCAAGTATTCTGTCAAATTTGTAAGTTAGGACAAGTGGAGCCAATTGATGGCCTAAATTAGTAAAAGGATCACTGGAAACTAATAGCTAAGGATAATCCATACATATCAATTAAGTAATGTCAGTAGAACCTGGCTATTTTGAGTTTAAGGCGGCCAAGGTTGTTTCTGGCACCTCATTTATTATGAACAATTATCTCCCAAGAAAGTTAATCCAAGAATATGCTGTTATTCGTCAAAATTTGGTTTATCAGAAGAGCAAAAATGTCCTGAGCCAACTTGATTGACTAAAGCTGTTTCCAGTCACTTTAATCAACTCAAAGGATGTATTCTAAATTTGATAATAACTATATTAAATATTTATATAGCACACCAGCTACTTAAGGCTGAGGATGAGCTGAAACTATTAGTTGGTCATTCGATGGATGGGGCGAGAGGGCAATATGCCAGGGAAGTGATTAAGCACAGCAGAAGGCTGAGATGAGTGGTTAGCTGGAAGAACCAGCGAAAGAGCTGATAGGTCTGCGGTGGGTGCAGTAGCTCTTTTGTAAATAGTATAAATACATGGCGCTTCTTTTTCAATAAACATTTCCCTTTACCCAATCTACCTTTTGATTTAAGTTTATATTTTTATTTCTTTGGTTTGTGATTAGGCTGTGGGATCCTTGAATGGCATGGGTGACATGCCAAAGGGTCAGCTGGCACTAGTGGTCTCAACGCCTAAGCTGAAATGGCAAGGGCTGACCAGTCTTCATACTGGTTGGCCTTCCAACTAACAGAGCCCATAGTCAATTTTCTGACAAGTTTTTATGTAAATAATAGTACTATTTAGAGTACTAGAAGGAAATCAGTATCATTATGAGTGATAGAAGATTACCATATTTAATGGTGGAAATAGATTCAGGAATGTAGGAGAAGATGGCTCAGTCCAGGTTCAGAGTTGGAGTAGATCAGGATTCATCATTTGAGGCTGAACTGAGATCAATAATGTTTACACAGTTAAATGGTATCCATTATCTGCCATTAGAAGACAAATAAAGAATAAGGTATAATAGGTGCATAAGGTGGTTGACTAAAGATAATTCTGAATACAAATTCAGGCTTGACATCAAAATAATATTAAGTCAGTTTAGACATTCTTCCCTATCTCATAATCCAGGAGTACTAAATGTTGCAATTTATTTAGATTTTGTTGGGTCATGAACTTTGCATTATTATTTAAAATCGTTCATGCTTTAAAATAGTTATCATTAGTGATTTTGGGAATTAAGCCCAATAAAATATAAATTGATAAAGTACTATTAAATATAAACCAATGTCAGCAGTAATTATAAATAAGTTAACACTAATTGATTTAACGATTTAATTATAGCCCTAAAGTCAAGGCTCTACCCAGACTATGAAAAAGCCCAACAGAGCACCCATCAAGCCTCAACTGGAGTGACAATGATCCTTGGTAACCTGGTTTCTTGAATTGAGGCATGTCTATTTTTATGCTAGTGGGATTCAGTTCAGCATAGAATGGCGAGATCTCAAAAAAAGTAAGCAAACCAAGAGGGTTTCAGACTATTAAGCAAATTAAGTCATAAGGCACTGCTGGTTAGATGGAGAAAATAGATCATAATAGTTGGTTTGGGTCAGTGAGGTCAAAAATTGATTTGGACAAGCTCATGTATGAGGAATGCAGTAATTGGGGATTGAATAGTGGTAGGCTTAAGTGGCACAGCAGATGCAGTTGATGGTTAATTCGCCCCCAAAGGAGTGAGTCAGTGGGGACATTGACACCAGAAACAACATGGCAAACTGGTGATAAAGGTTGGGAGCAGAGTAGCGAGCCAGTTAGCAGGGGCGCACAGTGTTTAGGGTACTGACAGGCTCAGCATCCAAAATTAATATGGCAAAATAAAGCAAAAGTTTTCTCAAATACAGCGCATCCTTTGGTTGAACTTCAGCATAATGAGATAAGCTGGTAGGAATAAAGAGACCACAAGTGGAGACAGCTCAGCACACCGCCTCTTAGCCTCACTATGGGTGTAAGGCAAAATGTGATAGTTATGGCAGAGAGAAGTAAAATGGTTGTCAAGTTATAAATGTGGGTCAGTTGGTTGCAAAATCTTGTCAAACCTATTTTTGGGTCAGCTGGCCCATGAAAAGGTATAAAAATTGATTTTAGATATAAAAACCTAAGATATAGGTGAAATAAATTATATTAAGATAAAATAAAATATTATAAAAGAATAATATTGTTTTTTTGTTTTTCTTTTTTTAAATCAAATAAAATAGTCTAAGTATAATAAAAGATTATACCGTTGTCATGAACTCAAATCAGCAAGTGGATGTAAAATGGTCAGTGAGTCATTTTGAGGTGGATAATCTAGACAAACCACCAGAATAGCATAGGGCCTCATCAAAATAACTCTTGCGTTGACTGATCAGTGTGTAGATGACAAAAAGTATGGTAATTTGGTCGCAGATGTAATTCTTCTCAACTTGACTGGCCAAGAAATGGTTGGGTACTTGGAGATGCCTGGTTAAGCAACAGAAAGGTAGAAATTAACCTCAGTTATATGTTCAGAGGTTCACTTGATAAAATTAAGTGGGGACTTAACCTCATTTTTAGGCTCAGAGGTCCCTCTTCTCCAGATAAAAATATTTCTTACCTAATAATAAGAGGTTCAGTGGTTCTAAGAGAGTGTTGTCCTTAGGGTAATAGATGATTTCACAATGCAGATTGGAGTGGCCCAGTAGTGAGCACCACACTTGGAATTTTTGCCAATGGGCCAAGCTGACAAAGAGTAGCAGGATGCTTTCCCTGGACATAAAGTAATACAAGGGGCTTAACTTGCCCAATGGAACCTTATACATTATAAATACTTCAGGTAATAAGAGGTTAAGTTTATTATGTAAATAACATAACATTTAAAGCACTATAAAGAAATCTGGGATATTATGAGTGATAGGCAATTACCATGTGTAAAGGTGGAAGTACATTTAATAATGTAGGAGGCAAAGGCACATTCCAGGTTCAGAGTTGGAGTAAATCAGGATTCATCATTTAAGGCTGAGCTGAGATCATTAATGGTTACACAGTTAAATGTTATCCATTATCTGCCATTAGGAGAAAAAAAGAGCAAGGTATAATAGGTGGCATAAGGTGGTTGACTAGAGGAGATAAATACTTAATATAACCTCAGGTTTTACATCAAGATGATATTAATTCAGTTCAGACATTTGTCACTATCTCATTGGCCAGTGGAGCACTAAATGTGGCAAATTTATCCAAAATTTGGTGGGTCATAAACTCAGTGTTATTAAGGGAAATCACTCAGTGCTTTAAAATAGATTACTAGTGATTTTGGGCATTAGGCCAATAAAATTATAAATTGATAAAATAATATTAAATACAAACCAATGTTGACAGTATTATTAAATAAGTCAACACTAATTAAATTAACAACTTAATTAAAACCCTAAAATTGAGGCTTCACCCAGACTAGGGAAAAGCCTGACTCACAACTTTATAGAATCAGGATTCCTACAAAAGTGGATGTAATAATATGAGATATTAAACTAATTGAGATTCCTGCTTTCAAATAGAATATCAATGGGCCAACTACTAAGTTTTTAACTAGAAACGACTATTGAAGGTGCACTGGATAATTTGATCATGAATCATCACATGTTCAGAAACCAATGGAGATGCCTTCCAGATAGCCCCCTCCACTTCCCGCACTACATAAAGAATGACCCTGCTTAATGTATTTAAAGGTCATTGCCAATGGAAAACAATGAGGACAATAATTGAGCAGTCAATCCAAAATGACGTGGAAGATCCTAGATGTAGGGTACCATGGAACTCTTCTTGATGACGCATCACAAATCTCCCTATATACTGAATCATCTTGATTAAGTACAGAATGTCATATAACCCATCTTTTTTGTCTTCTTTTACTACTCCGCTAATTTAACAGCTTTAAGCCCATTAAAACCTAGACTTACAATCTAGAGATCTGATAAGCTAACATAAGTGTTGCTCACTATAGGGGGACTCCAAGCTGCATAGTGAAATCTTCTATCAGGCTTATTGGAGAAAAATTTCAACAAAGAAGATCAATCTGCTGATTAGTCAGGAAGTGTAATCTTATGGATCAACACTTCTCTTTATGAAGTAAAATCTTATAGCCTGAAAGCTTAAATTTTTAGTCCACATTTGAGTTCACCCTACCCTCAGTTGATCAAGATCCGTATCAGCTTCCTTATGATGATATCAGTAAAATTATTCAGAAATTACCAAAGAGTATATTTTCCATGGGAGGACTTTCCAATCATCTCTGATCCACATCTGTACCTTATATAATGCAAGATCTATATACTTCAGCTTCTTTGCAATCAGGTGAAATAGCCCTAGGAACTGAGCGTATCACTAAACTTTTGTTCATTTGGCCATACATCACAATCTATATGTTGTTGTGCTAGATCACCATGAATAGCTTTATATCTGGGACTTGCTCAAACCCTATACTCAATTATTGTCAAATTCTAGAATGCAGCTTACTTGTTCATTTTTGATGGAAGGCCATTGTGTACAATTGCTGATTGATTAATGAGGCTCAGAGCCAGCTTGCTATGCTGTATAATGGGATCTTTAGCTACCTTGAGGATCAATTCGTCAAATTATGTTTCTCCTCAAATCCTCTAGGAGTCAATGCTTTAACCAAATTAAGCCCTTTTCCAGTTGCTACAACACCATTATTAATAATTAGCCTCCATCAATAGCACCCCCAGGAATGAGGGGCCAGAAGGGCCAGAAGGTCTTCGCAGACCCAAGGACCATCTATTTCTTAATTTCAACTCTCATCAATAAAACAAGTTGGAGAAAAGACATCTTAACTAACTAGCAGCCCTACAAGATCAGATAATAAATGTAGCACAAAAGGACAAGATTCTCCTGAAAAAGAGTCCCACTTGACCCCAAGGTCTTGCTTTATGCCCTTTCTGATAAAGTTACAATTTCATTGCGTTTTCCAAGCTCCCTGATAATCATCTCTCTCAGCTTGAACAATCTTACCATGGTTTTGATACCTGTTTAGATGATTGTAAGAATTGGCTTCTACTTCAATGCGCAAAAATTCAAGCTCTCAAAGAACAAGTAGCCTCAAGGGCTCCATTGTTTCTCTGACCTGCCACTGGGATAAAGATCAAGTAAATTTGGAAGGGTTGCAATGACAATTGGATCAGCAGGCCCCTGAGACTATGTAAAAACTGAGATTTCTGATCCTACATCTTTCCCTGCCACAAATAAGCTCCCCACCTATTGTGACTACACTAATCTAGCCTTAAAAAATTATACCAGGTCAGTAAATCATTTCTTCCTTTCTGTACGCTAGTATAAGTTTAATGGAGGAAGCCACAAACCATCAAAGAGTAAAACATATTCACTCCTGTTTTAACAATATGTCTCATGAGATTATGAATCCTCACTCAAGAGATTGTCAAACCTGGGAGCAAGTTTGTTCCGCCCTTTTACAAGAGTTTGTAGTAACCAGACCCTGTTCAATAAAATAGAGGCGTTCATGGCTATCCAGCTGAATAAGGGAGAAAGTCCCATGGAGTTTGCCAGTTGGTTTTATGCTATAGCATAGCCCTTGTTTACCACAAACTGAATTATGTTATCAATGCCATAATTGCTGCAATTTCCTCCCTGCTATCCCATCATATGGTCAATTTGCATGTGTTTGGGTAAAAAAAACAAATTCATCTGTATCTGATAAAATAAAGAAGCTCTTAATTTAATTTCACGTCCACCTTGATTCCAAAGGCCTCATCCTCAGCCTCTTCCAGCCACCTTGAATCATGGTGTTGAGAATCAAAAGAATCTAAACCTCAATGCACTTAATATAAAGGATTCTGACTAACGTCAAGACCTGTCAAAGAGACTTTCTGAAGAGGCAGGTAAGGGCAGTCAGCATTAAGGATGAGGCGCTTCATGATGACATCCATAAAGCCTCAAAAAACCCCTGATGACCTCTTCCAATTCCAACGATAATTTATATGGGGTGATGAATTTATGACAAGTTGATAATAAAGAACCCAACGCTGCTAACCCTTCTTTTGATGTATTTTCTATTTTTCTTACCTTGCACTCTTAACAAGGGACCTTATTTTCACGAGTTGCTGTTCAGGTTCTTAAGTTTCTTGTTCGTGCTTTGTAGACAGTGTCTCTTTAATGAACATCATCTCATCAAACTTAATAAAACGCATCAAGATAGTACATGAAACTCCATATCATGGAGTATGGTATTGCGAGGCCAAAATTTATTGGTCAATTAGGCCTACTCCTTGTTAACTATATTTTTTGGCAAGTTGTCACTGAATAACTCAGTAGTTACCCTTGATACCCCCAATTATGACCTCCTCAAAACAGCTTCTCCATGACTACTCCACCATCATACACTATGATGTTGGATTTATATCTCTCTTGGGGCATCGGGTCTCATTTGCATTTGAGACCTCTTGGGTGCCAAGTCAAAGTTCAAAGCTCAGGCCTGCCTTTTGAATAGTAAAAATCAGATTGACAGGATTTAATGCCATTTGAGGGGCTCTCAAATTTAGATACCCTCTCCTGCAGTAGATGGACAAGGGGGCATGCCTATTTACTTTTAAAATCGACTACCATACCACCTGAATCTCATGTCATAGTTGACACAAAGGTACATGTCAGTATCCCGCCAGGACACTTACTAGAAATACAAGGTGTGGATAAGCCATCCATCAAAGAAGTCTAGGCCTGCTATGGGATATATATTATTCTTACACTGGATCCATCTTATTGCTGCTGGTAAACATAACCAATAAACTAGGACAGTGAAGCCAAATACTCCAGCCACTTATGATCATCTACTGCCTGTATAAATGATTGACAATGTACGTGACTTTGAGAGTTTAAAGGTTTTTTGGACTAAAATTTCTCCTTCAGAGGCCTTAGTAAGATTCTTAAATTGGGTGAAAATTAATTAATGATTAATGAGCCAAGTCTGTAACGTTGATATTTCCCAACTGACATATGCCTTAGTTTTTGTACTTAAGGTTAATCCAGGAAAATTTGATATGGATAAACATCATCAGCAGAGTTGATTTTCTAGATTCTTATTTCGAGATCCTGAGATGATAAAATTACATTTGAAACCAATGATTCTCTTCATGTAAATTTACCTCATCGCTTAGGACCTCAGAGGCCAAAATAATAAGTTAACCAGATGTAGGTTGGTAAAGCTAACTTTATGGTAAGTTGAAGCGCATAGATAAGTGAAGTCAAGCTGGGGGATTTCTTCAGTTTCGTCTTTTAAGGATTTACAGCTAAAATAAAGGCATTTCATATTATATAGCTGTTATTTATAAAATTATTTTTAAGATGCCTTTTTATGGAGTTGGAGAGTTTTTTAGTCAGGCAATTGCCTCACTTTACACTCTCACTTTGCCAGAGTTTATTACTTAGAGCTAGTAGTTTTGCTACTATTTTCTGAAGGATTTCTAATAGGTTTAGGTGAAATTCACGCGTCTAAAGATGGATGTTGATTTGATATCTTACTTGATATTGACTTGTGTATTCTTGCCCATTTTATTTTTGTCATACTGGCGTGAGCCCATGCATTACATTAGATGAAACTCAAATACTTTATTTTAGTTTAGTGGGATCTTAAAAAGGATTGGGTAGTTTTCAAGGCTCCATCTTTGTTTGCCATACTAAGATTTCTTGATGGTGATTTTTCACTGGCCTTTTTATTGAGAGAGTTTGTTCAGATTTGGAAGCTATTAGTGGTAAAACAAAAGGCGATGAATTATCTTAACCAAAAAAAGGAATCAGGCCCCTCTTACTGTTAAATCTTTGGATAGATTCATAAAGTGGCGTCAAAGATTCATTTCCAAGGACGCTTGACACAGGCATCAGGAGGTGAAGCACCATTTTATATGCAGATCAGCCAAGTCGTTAATGCACTATCTGAAGATGAGGCAGCCTGGTTACAAGATTTAATTGAAGAGAGACTATTCTTACCCGATTCAATATATGAATTATTAAGCATAATTGACCATGCTGCATGTCCAGATTAGTCCCAAGATTAAGCTTATTCTGCTCTCCTTTCTTTAAAATAAGGTTTAACTTCAGTAACAGAGTATGCACGTTTGTTCTATCCTTTGGACAAAGCTGCAAAAGCTTCTGAACATCAGCTTTCCAGTGTGTTTTTCCATAATTCAAACCCTGATCTTTTACCTGCAATGACAACGGCTAAACTGTCAGCAACCCTCAATGATGAAGTTGAGTTAGTGACCCAAGTAGAAAAAATCAACTTTGGCTCAAGAGCGCAGAAATTCAGAGAAGTATCAGGGAAGGTTAATCGACGTTCAAGTTCTGAACTTATTTAGATGACCTCTTGTAACTTTGGATACTCTAAAAAAGAAAAAATCAGTGAAGATTTTGAGGAGATGACAGTAAATGAAAAGGAAAGGCTCCTACCTAAGTTTTTAAAACCTGCTCAAAGTAAGCCTAAGAACATGCATAAGCTCAACAATAAAGCTATGCCAGAAAAATTCAAGTAGCAATAAAATACTACTTTGATTTTACCTTATTTATGTTCCTGTTAGCTTGAAAGGAAACGCATGAAGATATACTGTTTTAGTGGACATAGGTGCAGAAAAATTTATCTTGCCATGGACTTGGTCCAGCGCATGGGTCTAGATTTTGAAGTTTTGGAATGGTTACCTTGGATGATTTGATTAAGATGATTTCTTTAAGAAGGGTTAAATCTCATTTAATTATGAAGCAAGGTCTTTTTGAGCTGTGTGAAGAATTCCATACCATTCTTAATTTGCCTCATCCTAATGTTCTGGAAATGCAGTAGTGCATCGAAAATCCCCTAATTTAACTTGGATAAAAAACCTTGTTACAATATGTCTAAAAGGAAAGAACCCAGTTACAGGAAGTTTGCCACCGGTGGTCAAAGACTTGGGGAGTATAAGCAATATGTAGAGTGGATGTACCTAGTTTATCTGGTGAGTATCAAGACTTTGGACCAGTTTTTGGTTATAAGGGGATTGCCTCTTTCTCTCCTGCGGGTCCATTTTCTCTTTTATTCTATTTTAAATTGGGGACAGAGCTCCCTTAAATTTCCCATTGTATTTTTTTAAATCAAGAGAAGCCTTGGATAAAATGTTCATATTATGTTAGAGGCTGTACTGTTGGTTCCTTACAAGTCATTAGTTGTGTCACTAATTGTACGTGTTTCAAAGTCCATATGAAGATTTACTTCATGTGCTGACTTCCGCTGGTTGAATGAAGTAGTTGAGCCTGATTTCTATCCCATGCCACTTATAGAAGAGATTTTACCACTAGTGACAGAGTGCTCACTTTTACAAAGCTTGAATTTGTTGATGCATTTAACCAGATACTATCACGCCCTGACACTGTAAATATACAGCCTTTAAATGCCATTTGGGAATTTTGAGTATATAATTAGCCTTTTGGGTTAAGAAATGCACTTGCAGTATTCCAAAGGATGATTGATCATGTTCTGGGAGGTCTTGTGGGCCTGTGTTGCATCTCCTACTTGGATGGTATTTTATTATTTTCTCTTTGCCATAATGATCATGTGATTGAAGTACAGAAAGTCCTAGAGGCTATCTTTAAAGCCAATCTCGAATTAGAACCATCTAAATACGAGGTTAACTGGATTTAAGTCACTTTCCTGGGTAATGTTCTATTCCAAAAAGGATTATTAGTCTGCCCAGACAAAACTAAGGCAGTGCAAGAATGACGAGTTTCTAAAGGATCATACAGGAGTGCAAAGTTTTCTGGGAATCATTAATTTTCTGAAGCGCTTAAACAAGAATGTTTTAGAACTATCTCTTACACTTAAGAAACTAACAGGAAAGATACCTTTTAATTGGGGTCAATACGAGGACATAGCATATAGGGCAATAAAGGAGAAGTTAACTCAGGCACCAGTGTTGTTGCATCCTGACCCAGTGAGACCTTCCATAGTTGAAACAGATGCTTCAAATGTTCCAATTGGAGTATTGTTACTTCAGGAGGGACCTGACAATCTTTAAAACCCAATAATATATTTCAGCAGGAAAATGCTTCCAGCTGAAACTAATTATCCTATATATATGGTAAGGAACTTTTTTTATTTTGTCTTCATAGAAGTAAAAGCAACATCACATGCTTTATGCTCAACATCTTTTATAATTCACACTGATCATAGGTCATTGGAATTTAAAAAGAACCCAAGGTGATGTCCAAAGACAAGCACGTTGGCATCTGGAATTGGTTTATTATGCTTTCAAATTGAATATCGCCCAGGATCTGAACTCTTTACCAGATTGTCTAAGTCGTGATGGCTGACATGGGTTTTTGAGGGAAGAGCTGATAATTTTAACACTGCAACTATTATGCCTTCTAGTCTGTTTGCTCATGTAAAAGATGGTTTTCTTAGATTGAATGATCGGATTAGAGCGTCTCAGAGGCATACTAAGTTTGAGAAACAACTTATCGTGGAAAGGATGAATGAACAAAAAAGAAATCTTCATAAGGCATATACTATTCAGGTGGGGTTTATCTATCATTGGAACAAATTGTGGATTCCTGTTCCTGATCTTCAGTATAAAGTGATTCAATGCTGACATGATAGTCCACTTGCAGGTCACCCTTGAGATTACAAACACAATAACTGATAAAACATTACTTCTCTTGGCCTGGATATCCAAGATGGTAAGGGAATAGCCCAATCTGTTTGGCATGTGCACGCAAAAAACCATTATACAAAACATGCTGGTAAGCTACACTCCCTATAAATGTCTAAACGCCTTTGGTCATCTTTAAGTGTGGACTTCATTTCAAGCCTTCCAAGAATAGAAGGGAATGATAATATCATGGCTGTGGTTGACCGCATGGCTAAATATGCTAAAATTTTCCCTTGCTCAATGGGAACTACGGCCAAGGAGGTTGCAGATATCTTTATTTATGAAGTATTTGCTCGTCATGGTCTTCCTGAGGAAGTGATTTCTGATTGAGGATCTCAATTTGTTTCTCTCTTTTGGAAACATATGTTGACAAATTTTAATATCCAACCTTGTGAATTATCAGCTTATTATCCTCAGTCAGATGGTTAGACTGAAAGGGTCAACCAGGTCCTGGAACAATATCTGCAGTGTTACATCTCAAATAGACAAAATGATTGAATAAAATGGATCTTATTGGTACAATTCGCTTATATCATTAGATGTCATTCCTTACTGGCAGTTTCCATGCTTTGCAAATCAAGGCCAAAACCTAGAAATGTTGAGTGGACTTGAATGTCAACGGTGACCAGGTGATGATGAAAAAATATAATTTACATCAAATATTTTAACAATCTAGAAGCAAACTTGAAACAGGCCATTCATAAGCAGAAGAAGCAGGCTGATTGTTAAAGATCCAAAATTCAAAAGTTTAAATAAAGGGACTGGGTATTAATCAATGCCAAGAATTACAAGATTTCTAACAAAAGTCGGAAATTGGGACCTGTGGCATTATGCCCATAAGAAATCAGTCAACCAATTGTGATGTAGCTTATGAGCTTATATTGTTAAAAGGTTGAAAAACTTATCCAGTATTAAAAATACATCCCAATTACGGGAATCTAAAGGACCTATTCCAGATAAGCCTCTTCCACTCATTCTCAGATAATTGGGTAAACCTGAATATGAGGTAGAGGAAATATTAATACTTGTGTGGCTACAAGGGTCAGAGATCTCATATGGTACAATGGTTTGGTTACCCCATTGGAGAAGCTACTTGGCAATCTACTGCAGGCTGTGCCAAAAATCCAGATAGGATAAAGCAGTTCTTTTTGGAATATGGTAATTTAATGGTTGAGACACTTCCCAGCTGACATATTGCCTTAGTTTTTGGATTTAAGGTTAATTTAGACAAATTTAATATGTAGAAACGTTGTCCTGAACAAATCGAGTTTCTAAATTCTCATTTTTATGATTTTGAGACGGATAAAATTCCATTTAAAAAATTATTATTTTGTTCATGTAAATTTACCCCATCACCTAGGACCTCAGAAGGTAAAAGTAATAGTGAACCAGATGTAGGTTGAAAAGCCAACTTTATGGTAAGCTGAATCGCATAATAAGTGAAGTCAAACTGAGGGTTTCATCAGTTTCTTATTAAAAATTTATACTAACTAAAAACAAGCAAGCTATACCATATAACTGTTATCTTAATCCATATTACTAAAATGCCTACTTAAAGAGTTAGAGAGTTCTTTTAGTCAGGCAATTGCCTCACTTATACTCTCACTTTAGGCCAGAGTTTATTACTTGGCACTAGAGTTTTGCTCTATTTTCCGTGGGTTTTGTAATAGGTTTGAGTGAAATTCACGTGTCCAAAAGATGGATGTCTGGTTTGGTATCCCTAATTTTTTCAATGACTTGGGTATAACTACCCAATTCATTTGTGTGATACTGGCTTGACTCCATGCGCTACTATGTTGAGCAGGTGCTAGAAAAGTACTACAACCTTTTATTGACCTCTTCCTATGACTTTGAAAAATAAATGGCGTCCTATATCATATTGAGACTAAAGATGCTAAAACAATCTGATCCCATCCCTACTAAAGAGTAATGTTGAGAAAGCTCAGGTGGCTGTTAAGCTCAAGCAGTTATTGGAGGCTGGATTTTTAGTGCATTCCCATATCCCTTGGGCCTCTCCTTTCTTGCTAGTTTGGAAAAAATATGGTAGTCATTGGGCGTGATGAACTATCAACAGCTCAAATTAACATAAAGAAGGAAAGCTACCTTTTATCTCAGATCAGTGGCTCTTTCTGCTTGCTTTCTGGGCCCCAATATACTTCCATAATGGATTTTACTAGCAGATACTGTCATGTAGAGTTGGCACCTGAGGATCAATCCAAGTGCTCGCCCATAGCTAAGGGGCTATTTGAGCCAAATAAGATGCCCAGGGCCTCTGAAACGCACCCGCCACATTTTAACATTCCATGGGCAGGGTCCCGGAAAATTTTATTTGTTGTGTGTTCTTGTCTACCTTGATGACGTCACTGCACTTGTAAGAACTTTTAACGGCAATATGGAGCATCTCCAGGAAGTTTTAATCATCTTTGAATGAACCTCCTTTAAGCTTAAGCCCTTAAAGTGCTCTTTTAGCAGTCTGAGATGGAATTTCATGAGCACAAAGTCTCAAAGCATGGAATTTAGCTCTTTACCTTTCTAAGTTACAGCCATTGAGAGGATTTTGCGATCCCTGAGCCTCAAGGATATCCAAGTATTCCTAGACATAGTGGGCTACGGTTGTCAAAGTATCCCTTTATTTGTTGACCTAGATGAACTCTTCATTTATCTCCTGCAGAAACATGTCCCCTTCAAAAGGTGGCATGAGCGGGAACAGGCTTTTGATATGTTGAGGACCTCCATTTGTACTATACCCATTCTAGTTAATATGCAGTTTAATTAGACATTTATGTTATTTACTGATGTCAGTAATGTTGCAGTAGGGGCTATTATAGCACATCATGACAAAGACCAAGTCAACCATCCAGGGGCTTACTACAGCAGACCTTGAATAAGGCTGAAAGAAACTAAAGTGTTACCAAATGCAAGTGTCTATCTGCTTTCTTGATGATTATATATTTCTGGCCATACCTATATGGAATCCACTTTACTATTTTTTACAGACCATGCTTCGATCAAAAGATTACAACAAATGAAGGACCCTGACAGGCGATTTGTGAGATGGTCATTGAGTTTGCAAAATCACAACTTCTGCAATTTCATTGTGAGGGGCAATCCAACAAACTACCAACAGGCTCATGAGGATGCTGGTGCTATCCATCTTAACACCTGAAGAAAACCAACTGTACAATCTAATTAACTGACCCAAAAGTTAGGAACTAGAGACCCCTGATATACATACTAAGTTATGGAAAATGACTAGAGATACTTAGCTTAAGGAAGGTATTCTATAAAAGAAAATCAAAGAAAAGTTGCTCCATCACATATACCCTCCTTCTCATACTGAATTCGTCCTTAAGGGATTTTAACTGTGGGATATGGTTCGGTAAAAAAGACTCATGAATGGTTGAGAAAACACTGTTATTGGGTTTGAATGGTTAAGTTCATGCAAGAAGTTTTAGAGACTTTTCAATTTGTTGTACATAAGATTGGGTCAGCCCTTGGTATCAACATCAATTGGTAACTCCATTGAGTCCTTTTAGTGTTTTCAATATTGATGTGGTGGGCTGCTTTCCCACCAGGCTACATAGTCATAAGATATTTTATTAGCCATAGACCACTTGATCAATTAGATCAAGGTGATTTCTTTTCTGGCCGCCACTATAAATACAGCCTTATATATCACTCAGTCAATTTTCGCTCAGCACATATGCCCACAAACTTTACTTTTGGACAATGAATTAACTTCATCTCACAGGTAATCCAAGAATCTACTTCGCATTTTAGGACTAATTAAAGGTTTAACGCCTTGTATAACCCATCAATAAACGTGGTGGTAGAACGCGCTAACAGAATTTAGTCTCCATTTTATGGAAGATGGCCACCTCCAAATATATGCGTTAGAACCACAATTTTCCCAGCGCCCTATTAGCTTATCAGAAGAGTTACTATTGCACAATCAAGGTGTCTCCTTTATAACCCTATATGGACGCACTCCTCAGCTGCCAATTAGTGTGCAACCTCCTTTGAGCCTTGGTGCCTGAGAACTCCAACCTAACAATGGGGATCCTAGCAGACAAAATTTATCAAACTTCAAACCCTGGCTACTCATGAAATCATCTCAACTACTGCAAAAGAGACATTTCACTAAAAAGCTAGCCAAACTTTACTGCTGACTTTCCAGTTAGGAGACATGGTTCTTTTTTAGAAACATTGAACCAAGGGTCAACAGAACAAACTCAATGTACTTTGGTCAGGGCCCTACCACTTCCTATATAAGGAGATCTCTGTTATCCCATTGCCAATGTTACCCAAAGGAATAGTGTTAACCTAAATTCATGGCTTATTCTTATGGCCATATTTCATCTCTCTAAGATATTGTGAGGGGCATGTCTGGATTTAAAGTAATAAACAAATTGAGATTCTTACTACTGAGTCAAGCATTGATGAGCCAGCTTTGAGTTCTTCTGATTGAAACCTGCTACCAAATGAGCATCTGGGAAATTCAAACCTGAATAATGACACGCAAATGATTGATGGAGATGTCTTCCAGTTTTCTCCCTCCACAGACCACATCACATAAACGAAACCTCTGAGAAATGCAGTCAGTCATTTCTAACAGAAAACAATGAGGGCATGATAGATCAGTTAGTCTGGAATGATATGAATGTCCTGATTGTAGAATACGATGAAAAGCTCCTTGATGTGCGATCTGACTTGCCCTATAGGTCAAATCCTTTTAATTTAATAAAGTATTTCAATATTTATCTTATTTTTCTTTTTTAGACCACTCTGCTAATTTAACAGCTTTAAGCCCATTAGAACCTTGGCTTACAGTTTAGAGAACTAATAAGCTGACAGTGATTTCCTCTCTAAAAACTCACAGTGAGTTTTATATATACATTGACTTTCTGAAAGCAGATAACACAGATTTAGAGTCCTTTACATACTGCTCATAATTGTGAGTATATTAATAAGTCATCAATGTAGGCTATTGCATAATTTAAAAAAATTACCCAGGACCTCATCAATCATGTGTTGAAATGTGTCAGGTGCAATTCTAAAATTTAAAGTTAACCAACTTTTACGGAAATATTTTTTTCTTGGTGAGGATAGTCATGAGCCACTTCTTGCCTTCAAAGAATCTGATTTTACTGAATGCATCTACAATGTCAAGTATAGAGAAAACTGGAACTTTTAAATTGCTTGGTTGAAAGTTTTATCCAAAGGCTGAGGGTAGGGGCACGTACAGTTTTGTTATTTAAACGCCCATAGTCCACGCAAGGGCTTATATTTCCATTAGCCTTTGAGGAAAAAACTATAGAGAAAGCAATAGGTGAGGATTTTATAGTCTCTCATTCTGGAATATCCTTTAATCAAACCTCATAGTCTTAATCTTTTTTAGTATATGGATATAACAGACAGTGAGGAGTGTTTAGCCTCAAGGATGGTTCCTGATAACGCTCTAAGTTAGGATTTTTTTAAAACAAGTTCAAACCAGAATTAGTTAGAAACATTGGTGTAATATTTGCAGCAAAGCTAACCCCCTTGTTTACTTTTTTTGGATATAATGAAGAGTTTATGTTGATAAAATTAACCTTTAAGTGAAAAGCCAAATAATACTCAAAGTGGTGTAAGAGACGATAGCTTTTATATATCAAAGGTATCTTTATAAGTCAGCAACCCTGAAGGAAAACTGGGAGGTAGCTTGATGGGAGAGGGTTTGTAAAATTCTATGTTTACTGCACAGGTTATGATGTGCGCTTTGAAATAAAATGATGCTAATGGTTGAATGGGTTGGTAATAGTATGATTTGTCTCCTAGTTGTATCTTAAGCCAAAATTAAGTATTTTATTCAAAGCTAGACTGATGCTAATGATCTTCATTCTATCCTTGAAGGTTCTTGAATTATCCTTGCAATGGAACTTAATTTATTATCAGTAGGTGCAAAGGTTCCAAGTGACTTGAATTCTTCCCAACAACGCGGGATATTCTATCCCCTCAAATCTTACTCTAGATTTTGCAACTATGGGATCAAGGGAACTTCTCTCTTCCTATCTTAATGCAGGATTTCGAGGTGAACTTGACAAGTAATGTTTAGAAAAAGGATAACTATTCTTCAGCTCTAATCTTAAGAGTAAAAATACACATATGTTTAACATTCTAAATATCTATGAGATTTACCAACTTAGTAAATTTATTCTTCTTTTTTTAAGAACCAATGGAATATATAGGGGAATTCAAGCGCACAACGCTTATGTGTTCACCCCAGTTTGAATGGCAGCCATCACCAATGGATTAGACCTCTGGAGTCACTCAGAACAATGAATTTCCTCAACTTTCTAGTCAGATTTCGCCGCTGATTAGAACATGACCCCTTCTGGGTTGAATCAAAGAACATGTCAAAATGTCTTTGCTCAACTCCAACAGCTTTTCCCTCATTAAGTTATAAACCTGCTTAGTTAATGGACCTTTTGCCCACTAACAGCAGGTCGCGTTACCTAAAAGATCAACCTGCAAGTTGCTACCAAAAGCGTTGTCAACGCCTATCAATTAACAGTAACCCTTAATCACTCAGTGACAGCCATTGATTAATTCATACAAGATTGCTAAATTATTAATGGTTAATCAATAATCAAATAACTTGTTTTTATTAGGGATCCTCCCCAATGAAACATCAGCAATCTGGATGAATCAGATCCTGACGGTTTAGCTAATATCCCATTATAATCTAAATTTAAACATTAGTTATCATATCCTATGATATTTCACACCTGCTATGGTGAATCACCCCAGCGTATAAAGCAGTGTTTTTTAAAATTATTTAGCTGGATAATATGGGCATCCTAAAATCCCAACACATACCCCCGCTTAACCAGATTAACCAGTTAAAGATAGTAACTCAGAAATAGATGCTGCCTCAACTGTTGTCATAATTTGGCTAGCATAGTTAAATACAATTACAGTGGTGCTTGGTCTTAGCCTCACTCAATGCATCTCATGCCTATTATCAGTGTCAGATTCTGGTGGTTGACTCAAAAATAAACCCTTTGAAAACCATCAGACTGTCAGATTATCCTCTCAGTGCTTGAGCTAGTAATTTAGTTCTCACCTTGAGCCTACACATCTCAGGCCAATTATCCCAACTTCAATTTAATCAATTACTTTATCAAAAGCTTAGGCTGAATTCACTCGCGCATTATGGCTGATTACATTACACCTTGAACTTGGCAATTGATCCTGAATATCAGAAACAATATTAAACACTTTACATCAGAAATCATTCAGGATTGACCCAAAGATAACATATAAAAGTCCCATGGACTGAAAGACGTTTTAACATAATCAACTTTCTCCTTAGGGTGAAATTCATATATCTATCTGCATAATTGGCATGATAGCACTTGCACATGGACCTCCTAAAAGGGAGTATTTAGTGCTATTAAGAGAGAGGCCTGCTGACGTCCTGATTAGGGATACGTCATCTACTTCAATCAATGCAGAACTTTCACAGAAGATGTATTTCGTCAGCAGTATGATAAAATTCAAATCAAGTAGATCCTAGGATAATTTTGCATGTTTTTATTGCAATTCCTGAAATCCTAATAATTTTGAGAGTAATTTGCCACCAATAAACCTAGCATTAGGTCATATTGTATCAGTTCAAGGGTAAAACTGAGGTGTTAAAATAATTTGTTTATAATTACATGCTCAAACGTAGCCAGGAGATGCCCTAGAGGTATAAATACTGGCGCCTGGACTAATGACTAACTATCAAATAAATATCCTCTTAATAAAGATATTTTATTTTATCTCTTTCCTTGTTTTCTTATCTGGATCTTTCCTTTGTATAAGTGTTAACAAGCCAGAAGTGCCAGATCCCCAGCTTGTAACTATACTTGCCTCCGAAGAAATTCCCAATTATGAAAGGAAAATTAAGCCCAATTGCAATTACAAGAGTTGGGGCTAAGTAAATATTCCTAGTGAGTTTCCAAACGGTGAGAATACTGTAAGCCACTGGCAATATTGAGAATCATTTAGCCAAACTTTGTCCCAAATAAGTGTGCAAAATTCTAATTATTAAGTGAGTGATCCTCAGATTTTCACAACTGGTGCTCACTCAAAATTGGTGACACTCTCTGAAATTTGTTCACATAACCAGTTCCCGGAAAATTCGGCCAGACGGGAAAGTGTAATGAGATGGAAACTAGGGATAAGGAAATCTCAGCCTATTTTAATACCAGCCACCAATGCTCTGAAGCAGGTACCTCCTACTCCTTGATTTTATCATAGTAGGGGGAGTCATGCAGATACAACAAGCCCAATTGATCTTACATCTGCAAGAGTAAAAGCTATGCAGTAACCCCTACATCAGAGTTTTAAGATTGGTACTTCACAAATCTATCCCTCCTTTAGCCTGTTCTACTACCTTAAGAATCAGGCGCTCAATATGGAGATATATATGAAGTACCATGATGCAAACATGGCAGCTCTTGATAAACGTCTCACAGACAGTCAAACAACTAATGAATTCCTGGTTAATTTTATTCAACCCTCAATTAAGCATACCCAGCGAATCATTGCTAGACAAAATCTGGAAATCATGGAAATCTACCGTATATAAGGAAAGGAACAATCTTCCTGAAATACAATACTGGACAAATTAATTTTAGTTTTACTGAAGTCCAAAAAGAAATTGTATATAAAACAGGACTTGCCAAAGAAGCTCATGGGAGATTAAACACACTTGAGGAGCTATTGAATGAAGGAGTCTCAAAGATAGCTGCAGAAGTTCTTGCTCACCATGAACTATTGTACAAATGGGTACAAAACATGGATAACCACTTTCAAAAACTGGAAACTCATTCTGATTTCCTACTATCTCAGTCAGAACGATTTACTATACATGTCACTGTGAGAATTTGAGGATTAGCTCGCTTATAAATATAATCCTGTTTTGATAGTCAGTAAGAGTTTCAGTTTAATTAATCCTCAATTATGTTATGTGTCTTACAGTATTTCCTAACTGTTTGTAAGGTCACAAATCTAAACAACAATAAATGACTCTTCTGGTATTCTTTTGGGTATATTTTCCCTCTTTAATTGGAAACTCTCCAGAACAGGTAATTATGAAAAGCTCCCCTGAATGCTTGTCTACACTTCTTATGATGAAAATTGAATTAAGATAAGATGAAAATATGAATATATGGAAAGAAGGTGTTTTTATTTTAGGGCTAGGTGCAAGTATTTTATACCTCTGGGGCATCTCCTAGCCATACTCATCTATTAGCTAAGTTCATTAAAACCATGCCAATCCGCTATAGATTATGGCATTAGTATTAAATTATCCCCAAGTCAATTTGGCCCTTGAATTAACTAAATTAAAATTGTTTCAGCCTGATGGGAGGCACTACTACTCTCTCATAATTGGGAAGAGTATTGGGCTTAGTATAAGCATCTCAGTGGTGGATTTTCGCCTCTCAACCAGTCTGATTATGTTTCGTCATACAGCTGATGAAATACAATTGATTGGGAGAAAAAACATATAGAGTTTAAATAATGACGCACCCCTATTTGGGACATTGTCAGGCCTCTCAATATTACTAGGTACTCCCTATTTGGGCCAACCATGTAATAGTACTATTGTGTCAATTACAATAATTGACATACATTAAAAATAAAGCTCATTAATCTTTTTTTGCATTAAAAATATAAATGAAATTAGTAAGTGCCGTAAATTTACCTGGTTCACCCATGGTTTCTATAATTGGCCATAATGATATTATAACATAGCTATTATTAGCTACAATTATCAGGTCATTTAGATGAAATCAAGGCTGTTTTGAGGTGAATCTGATTTATCAGATTATGTAGATAAATTGGGAAGGATCAAAGAATCCATAAATGGGAGTAATCTATTAGCATTGATGGTTAATTCAAAGGGTTTATTTTTTAATCAACCATCAAAATCTAGCAGCCACTTTGGGCCAAATAAATCACCTGGGGTTATTTGCAAATTATGATGACTTTGAGAATTATGTTTAGGCTGAGCTGGATATTATAAAAAAACATCGAAGACCTTGCAGCAAAACCAGATTCCCAAATAGGGATGAAGAAAATGCCCAGATCAAAGAGGAAATTAAAAAACTTTGGACTGTGGTATCAAGATTGCAGGCCATAGGGACCATCTAGCACTAAAAAAAAGATTGCAGGCCATAAATACTAATATTTTTCAGGAGAATTGGGAACTCAGAATGCAATTATCAACGGAAAATTCCTAAGTAGACAGTATGGCCAAAGACATTAAAAGTAATCAGTCTTTATATAAAGAGGAGTATAAAAACCTTAAAAAGAATTTGACCCTTAAAAACCAAAGCTGACAGTGCTCACCCAGCTTTTACAAAAAAATAGGAAAAAGCTCTGTTTATTTGGCCAAAAAACAGTTTAGGAAAACAACTAAGGGCTAAATTCAAGCATCAGAATCCAGTAGTTCAGGGGAAATATTATGAAATTGAATCATTTAAAATTGAAACTGATGTAGAAACTGATATTTTTAAACATCCATTATATGCCTAGAGTTCTGGAATCAATCCTGACTCCAGATACTCTTCAATGAGAAAGAGGGCTGATTATGAACAATGATACACCAAGATGTTCAAGAGGAAGTACAACTTCTATGCCCAAATAGGGCGAGATGACTTTAAACCATTAAATTTACCAAAGTTCAATAATGATGGGAACGTTTACCCTTTCCTCAAGCTATTTGAAAAAGCAATGCGAGGATCATCAACCATGCAAAAGGATCAGTACTGATCAACTCTCTCAATGGCCATAGCTGTGACCCCATTATGCCCTATCTGGGTGATGATTGGTCCTATATGGATGCCAAAATTTCAGTAACAAAAAATGTTTGAAGGGCCTGAGAAATTAGAAACCCAAAAAGAGAGCCTCTTAATATTGAATTCAAGCAGAATGAGACTAAAGACTTTTCAGACATATTTTTCCATAAGGCACAAGTTCTGCGTGGGTGCAATGCAATAGATAAGTTTGACGCTAAGATTACAATGGAGCACGCATTTATGCCCTTCCATGAACTACACAATGTCATGTTACCTGCATTTAATGGAAGCTTATAAATCTAAGAGCTTACCAATTACTTGAGAAGCTATTTCTGTAATTTCAATACCCCTAATCGGCCCAAGGATCTGCAAATATCCCGATCTTTGGGCCCAAAAAGCAACACTATGTCCGACCTGGGGAAAAATTTACAAACTACAAACCAAAAATTCGAGCAAAAGCAGCAAACAGGGCCGATTACATGACACAACTGTGTCAAAAGGGGCATTTTGCTAGTCAATGCTACAGATGGTCCAAAAAAATCCTGGAGTCAACGTTGCTCTAGAAATCAACAGTGACAGTGAGGCGGGAAAAGAGCAGGTGGAGTAGAGGCGGAATTCTCTAACTTCACCAATGTTCAAACCATTCCATCTGACCCTGGTGAGCTCTTTAGGACCAAAGATGTCGCCAAAGATAACCTTCATCATATTATAGCTAATTATGTCATGATGGGCACTACTTGGGCCACAGCAAAAGCAACTAAACCCTTGAAAATTACCGAAGAAGCCCAAGAGGAGGTATCAAAACCTTACGCAAAACAGATTATTGATCAGGGTTTAGACCTCCAACACAGATCTTCAAATGACCTACATTCGCTTAACAACATTTAAGTAGCCATTCTCATGAAGACCTTAACAAATATTCCCAGATATGCTAAAGTCTGAAATCACACCTGGAATCAGGCAGTAATCACAGCATTCATACAATAATTACCTCTTAAAACTACTCTTAATGTACTTATTTGGGCATAGAAATAAACATGGTGCAAGTTTGGGCCATCATCGATAGTGGTGCTCCTATCAATATATAGTCAGTACAAAGTTGGTTAAAGAAAATTGTGTCTGATGTTGCCCACTTTCAAGAATATGTAACAGCTGGAGCGCATAAAACTAAATCTCTGGGCGCATACAGTACCCTATCTTCCAGATTTGGATCTATTATAGTAACAGAACCTGCTATAGTATTACTGAATAAAAACTATGATATTCTAATTGGGACTGATTTCCTAAGAAGATATGGAGTTGTTACCAATCATAAGGACGATACTCTCACCATTCTTGGAAAGACTATTCCTTTTTATTATAACCAGAATAGGGCTGTTGAGAAAAATAAACCCAGCCTATTCATAAGTCTGGCCTACAAAGATGAGTAGTCCTGATTGAATATGTCAAAGCGCGGTCAAAGATAAAAACACTACCCACGAAGATTATTGAGTCAAAGGCATTCCACTTTGATCAAATCAGCACATCATATACCATCTGGGGATCAAGTAATCATCCTGATAGGACAAAAAATTAATATCACGGAAGAGCTTTATGGTGAAGTATAGAAACCATGGTCTAAATATCGATTCAAGCAAACATTGCCCCTGGTATTATCATTCCTGGCCATGGAGAAATACAAATCTTATTGTGAAAACCTGCAAAATAAGCCCATTTCCATCAAGAGACATCAAACAATCACATTCCTTCATCTTTACCTACCTCATAAATTCACTCATTCCATGAGTTTGGAACTTTTGTCAAATTATGGTTCCCCAATAAGGACCTACTCATCATAGATAATGTCATCCCTTATGGACGATTTAAGCAGCCTGGCCAACTTTGAGAAGAACCAAGCTCAGGGATTATTCTCTAAATATTGGGAAATATTTGCACAAGATGATTTTGACTTTGGATTTGCTAATGGTGTTACCCACAAAATCAATACTGGAGATCATAAACCTAAATTGATTACGCCTGATTAGACACTTGAAATCATCAGAAGAAGTTGTATACAAGGAGATTAAGGAACTTCTTTATTGTGGCATTTTAGTGCCTTCAAAAAATTTATAGGCAGCACCAATTTTTAGTAATGAAGAAAAAGGATGGAAGCAACCAAGTAGTCATTGATTATCAGAAGTTAAACGACATCACAAAGAAGGGCTCATACTCTCTGTCATGATTCAATGATGCCTTGTATAGGCTAGGGGGCGCGAAGTTCTTCTCAACAATGGACCTTATCAGCGGATATTGCAAATAGACCTTCCTAAAGAGGAGCGCGAAAAATGTGCAATTATACCCCAAAAGGGCCTATTCCAGCCAACAAGAATGCCTCAAGGGCTCACCAATGTCCCGGCTACTTTCCAAAGGTCTAAGGACACAATTCTGTGATATTTGAAGTTGTCATGTGTACTAGTGTACCTTGATGACATCAACGTTTTCAGCCGCACTTTTGATGACCATCTGGAACACTTAGAGGAGGTTTTCAGAAGGCTACCAGCTGCAAACTTAAAAATCAAGCCCAGAAAGTGCCAGTTCTTCAAAGACAAACTGGAATACCCTGGATTTATAATTAACAAAGTGGGTCTTTGGCCCCAACCCTCTAAGCTGGATGTCATCTCTAAAATGAAATGGCCCAAATCCAAGAACGATATCCAAGAATTCCTAGGAATGATTGAGTACTATTTCTGATTTATCGCCAATTTTGCACAACTTGGGGAGCCGCTTTTCTATCTACTTAAAGATAAGGTTCCATTTGACTGGTCTCCTTTTGTCAGTATGCATTTGACCAACTCCAATCAGCCCTATTGGGCGCACCTGTTCTTTGATACCCAGACTTTGATCATGAATTTATCGTCCAAACTGATGCATCCCTAACAGCAGTGGGGGCCGTGTCATCCCAAGTTGAAGAAGATGGTGAAGAACATCCAGTTGCCTTCACTAGTCAGACCTTAAATGTTCATAAAAGGAACTACATGGTGACGGAATGAGAATGCTTAGCCATCATATATGCTTGCAAGAAATTTTGGGTCTACCTTCATGGCAGAATTTCAAAGTTGTGGCCAATCATGCTTCCCTAAGATGATTGAACAACTTAAGGGAATCTGAGGACTAATTAGCCCTGTGGGCATTAAAGCTTCAAGCTTATGACTACACTTTGAGCATCAATCTGATGCAAAACATCAAAATGATGATTGCCTATCCCAACTACCCACCATTGCAACCCTTAGCCAGGCCGCCAATGAGTTGTTCAGAAAATGGTCAGCGGAGAGTATCAAGATGAGCCTGAATCCGCCCTAAAATATTATTGGATCTATTAAAAAATACAACCATCAAAAACGGGATGCTTTACAAGATCTTTGAGGGCAAAAAATATATTTTCCCAAGACCCTCATCCTGAACAGACCTAATAATGGCGGCGCATAAGGCCATAGGGCATGGCAGATTCAAAAAGACATAAGAGCATCTGAAGCAATTCTACTATTGGGAGTCAATGCATTTCAACATCCAAGAAATAACTAGAATGTTTTGCAGAGTGCCAAGGCAAAAACCTGTCCAAAAAAGCACATCTTACCAGCTTGTTCAGCCCAAGTTTTCCTGTCACTATATCTATTTACGTTGTCAGCCCTCCTAACAAGCAATATGAAGGTCAAGTAAATAATTGTAGCCATTGGCCACTTGACAAAATGGGTCAAGGCCAAGGCTATTTGGGAAGATGGAGCGGCAACTACAGCCAAGTTCATCCTTAAAACATCATCCCCAAGCATAGATGTCCCCAGATTATTATGACCGATATTAAAGCTAAATTACCGCCAATGTCCTTGCCAAGCTCAACCAATTAATGGGAGCACGAGGTGTGCTTTCTGCTCCCTATAATCCCAAAGCTAATGGTGCTGTTGAGCGTGCAAATGGGACGCTGGTGAACATTATATGGAAATTAACTTCAGCCAAACCACCAAATGGAGTACTTATCTAAGTTTGGCAGTATTTGTTTACAATATCTCCTACTATTCGTCAACCAGGAGGTCTCCATTTCAAGCATTTTATGGATGACATCCAGCCCTACCAACACTACTATATTTGGCCCTAGAGAAACCTGGCGGAAATACTTATCCTTGATATGTTAAGAAGTTTACGGATGTTTTAATCAAACTACAAGCTCAGGCCTTTGACAACAGTTTTGCCATGAAAAAGGCCTGACATCAAAAGGTCTTAGAAAATTGCTACAAATTGGCTGAATTTAAGGTTAATGATAAAGATTTATTTTGCAACACCCATGGATCGAGCCAATTGCATAAGTTAGATTGCATCTGGGAAGGACCATTTAAAGTGATTGAAGAGACATCTAAGTTCATATACACAATCAAGGACATTAGGACCGGCCATATATACAACTGAGTCTATGCAAAGTTCCTAAAAAAGGTTCAATAAGCGGGCCAATTAAGAAAAGAAAAAACTACAAACATATATATATAATAGTTTCATTCTAATTAATATTTCAGTTCACACTTGAGGATGGGGAGAGAATCCAACTCCAGACTCGTTGGGCGTTAAGGCTGAAGATAACATATCAATGAAGGCTAATAAGGAATCATAGGGCTTATGTTCAGAACAAGTGGGGAAATCTCAGATTCTGGTGGTTGACCCAAAAATAAACCCTTTGAAAACCATCAGATCGGTCTGATTATCCTCTCAATGCTTGATCTAATACTTTAGTTCTCAACTTAAGCCTACATAACTCAGGCCAATTATCACAGCTTCAATTAACCAATTACTTAACAAAAGCTCGGGCTGAATTCACTTGCACATTATGGTTGATTATCACTACACCTTGAACTTGGCAATTGGTCCTGAATATTAGAAACAATATCAAACAATCCGCATTAGAAATTGTTCAGGATCAACCCAAAGATAACGTCTAAAAAGTTCCATGGGATGAAAGACATTTTAATGTAATCAACTTTCCACCCTAAGGCAAAATTTGTATGTCAATCCGCATAATCAGCACAATAGCACTTGCACATGGACCTCCTAAAAGGGAGTACCTAGTGCTATAAAGAGAGAGGCCTGCTGACGTCCTGATTAGGAATACGTCATCTACTTCAATCAATGCAGAACTTTCACAGAAGATGTATTTCATCAGCAGTATAATGAAACTCAGATCAAGTAGATCCTAGGATAATTTTGCATGTTTTTATTGCAATTCCTAAATCCTCCCAATTTTGAGAGTATTTTGCCACCAATAAACCTAGCAATAGGTCTCAGTTGTATTAGTTCAAGGGCCAAACTGAGGTGGTAAAATAATCTGTTAAAATTACATGCTCAAATGTGGCCATGAGATGCTCTAGAGATAAAATACCAGCGCCTGTCTTAATGAGTATTTATCAAATAAATATCCTCTTAATAAAAATATCGTAGTATATTTCTTTCCAGGTTTTCTTATCTGAACATTTTCTTTGGTAAAGTGTTAACAATATGGAAGTACCAGATCCCCAGCTTGTAACTATACCTGCCTCACAATACATTCCCAATTACAAAGGGAAAATTAAGCCCAAATTTAATTACAAGAGTTGAGGCTAAGTAAATATGCCTAGTGAGTTTCTAAACGATGAGAATACGTATAAGCCACTGGCAATATCAAGGATCATTTGGTCAAACTTTATCCCAATTAAGTGTATAGGATTGAAATATCAAGAGAGCAATCATCAGATTTTCACACTCACAACATAGTTCCTCTTCTTCTTTTCTTACTTGCTGTTGCTTCACTTGAGCATGTTCTACAGCTCCATGCCATACCAGGACTATCTCAGTCAATCTCACTGTTAATATGGTCTAAAAAGACTGCTTTGCCTCAGGCTGGGCTATTATGACTCCATGCCATTTAAGGATATTCTCAGCCAGCTTCACTCATTTCTTGGTTCCTGTACTACCTGTGATTAGCTCTCCATTTTCAATCAGAGCAGATTTTCTGATTCTCCTTCCTTGTGCCTCTTTATGGCAGATCCAGTTTTAACATGAGCTGATCCTGCCAACGTCAATGGCCTTTTTTAACTCTGTCATAATTCATCTCCATTCTCTCCACTAGACAATGGATGGTGGGAACAACACCAGATTCTCTTGATTGCAGCATAAATTAAAGTTAATTTTTATATATATGTATTTTTCATATTTTTTTCTTATATATATTTTTTATTTTTATAATAAGATTTAGACTATTATCAATAGGTTCAGAGCTCCTTCTTTTGAAAGCTTAACCATCAATTCTGGTTCAGAGATCCCTTATTGAGACTTCACCAGCAATTATGGTTCAGAGGTTTCCTCTTGAGACTTAACTAACAGTTATAGTTTATTAGTCCAAAGAAACATTGCACTTATTGTTTCCTTAGAACCAATTTTTTAAGTATTTGTAAGGACTCAGTTCACTATATGCCCATCAGTGATGTTTCTAACGTATAGGCATCTTCCACCCTCTTAGCAATTATCTCAAATGGTCCTATCCATTGGCTATTCATTCCTGACTTGTCTCTGATTTTGACAGGCCCTATTATTTTACCTTTCAAAAGCTGGTACTTGATCCCTCAATTATAATATGTAATTATATCACATAACTGTCAGTTCTGTCTAAACATAATGATCATTTTTCTCTTTAAATTGATTCTTAGCATCAATCGCATTGTATAACATATGAATTAATCATACTGACAGATATGGAAATGATCCTTTAATCTATGGATTAGTATAGTAAAGTTAGCTTCATCAAACTTCAACTTAAGTTGATTAATTGCTCATTCTCAAATTTTATTCTTTCCATTAATTGTCTAGAATAAGATCAAGCAATTTTTTACTATTTCTGGATCAATCACCTTCATTTTTGATTTTGACTCATAGTAGAATTTATAGTCAGAATTAATCTCAACACAATGGATCCTCTCCTAGGTTATCTACAAATAAATTTTGAAGTATCTACTCCATATGGGATTACATCTGATGGAGCAGGTTTGAATGAAGTGCTAGACTGTTCTGTATCTAGATTGCTAAACCTTTTTCCCTAACTTGACCATCTCCTCCTCTTGAGACAAATCGAGATTTACTTTTCCTCTTGGCTTCTTCCCAAATATTAAACGGCCAAAATGTCCAGTTTTATCACATTTATGACAGAAGTTCTGTGATTTATCTGCCCGTTTTGATACATTGGGTTTTTCCGATTAAAACTTGATACTGCTGATTAGCAAATTCTACCATAATCTCTTCTTTGAATTCCGCTATAGTCTGATCCTCATTAGATGAATTTTTTTCATAAAATTGATTAGACGTGTCAAATGTCAATCCTAAATTAAATATATATTCCAACATTTGTGATGTAAAAGTCTGATTTGTCAGCGCTGAAACCACGGTGCAGTGCAGATTTTTATAGTGCCAAGGTGCCATCTGCCTTGCAATACGCAAATCAAAATATGATAATACTTTTCTTTCCTACAATAATTTTTGCTTCTTGGTAGAATCAGTTGGTGAAAGCGTCTAATGTTTTGTCCTTTCTAAACTGGAATCTCATAAATTCCTGTTTATGGTTAGTCATTTGTGCAGGACTACCAAAATCAGTCATTATTTCTTCTTTTGCATCACTGTATATCCAATTTTCCCTGTTAAGATGGGGAAACATTAGAACCTGACAAATGGTGTCTAAGAAGTTCATCACTGTTACTGCTTTTTGTCAGTCACCATACCTGAACATCATCATTCCAAATGGGCGTAAAAATGTGGTGCATATCCCGGTGAAATATAGGTAATTTCATCACATTTTGAATTTCTTCCACTGCTACTGTTGCCGCAGGTTCCTGCTTTGAAACCCAACTAATAATAGGTGTATTCTCAGGAGTCATTTCTGAATTTTTCAGCAATAGCTCCAGGCATATTTATTGGGTTTGTACTTTCTCAGCTGAATTTTTGTGAATCTCGTTGTCAGCTTCATTCTCCTCCATCTAGGCGCAATCACATTTGTGATTTTCAAGGTCTTATAAGAATTTTAGATCTTCACTACATCCTTATTAATTTAGCTGAAGCATTCTTTATCCTCTTACCATTAAGGTTTCTGGAATAGCTACTCTCTGATTAATTAGTCTTCTTCCATTTCAATGAGACGATCTTTCCATAAAGATCAATATGCCCTTTGCAACTTGTTCTATATCTCCCTCATCTTTCACCACTTGATCATCTAAATTAGCTAGATCAGATTATGAAGATGAGTTCAGTGCTTCCTTGTTAGTGGTTTTCATTTCTTCTACAGTTTCTGACTTTTTTTTGTATCACATTCCACTGATACTTTTCTCTTTGATCTTTTTCCTGAAAACTCAACTACCCCTATAGTGAGCACCAAATGTAAACTTTTTATTTACTGAAAAGGTTCTGACGTGTGCGTTGAAATAGATTTTTGTTAGTAACTGAATGGGCTGACAATGATATGAAAACTATCATCCAAGTTAGATCTTTAAACCCAAATTTAGTATTTCCCTCAAATCTAGACTGAAGCTAATGATCTTCATTCTATCCTTGAAGGTTCTTGAATTATCCTTGCAATGGGACTTAATCTATTATTAGTAGGCTCTGAGGTTCCAGAGGACTTGTATTCTTCCAAAAAACAAGTGTTGGAAGTTATCTTAGGATGGATTACTCCTATAAATATTGAAATTAGGGTAAAGATTAGTTGGACTGGCGGACCAATGGCACCTAGTTTGATAATTTAGTAAAATAATAAGGTTTTTTTATTTTAGTTTGAGGTGGGCTGACCTGGGGACAATACTGCACCAATTAATGGGAAATCAAATGAATGGGAAAGGAGGATAAAATCTGGAAAACCTCCATGTGCGGCATATGAGAGGCCAGGAACTCCATGGACCGCCTTTGCTATTCGCTATCTCAGTTTAGGGCATTGGTGCACAACGCCAACAAAGTCATAGTTGTCCCCTACCCAAAGTTCCTGTACCAGAATCAAACTCAGGGAGGCAGCGGTAGAGGTACCTATTCTAACACTGGGGTATCCTCCCTCTGTAAATAATAAGTTTTATAATTTGTAGTTTTTCTTTCCTGTAACAATCACTTTAGTTACTATGATTTGATTTGAACAGCAATTTTTGATAATCACACAGGAGAGATGGGCGATTTTAATAAATCTAATACAACTGGGTGAGCGTCACATCAAGAGGTGCGCAAAACGGTGCACCCAAGGGCAAGAAACGCCCTGGAGGGGGACCAGGAACCCAAGCCGTCAAGAAACCACAAACTCAGACACTGTCTGGGTTTATGGTATTTGCTACAAAACAAGATCAATATATGTACATCCAGTGTAAACAACCCCTCTCAAAGTGGAACACGGGCTTTGACTCTTCCTTGGGAATGAGTCCCCAACCCTGTGGGGAAAACATGCGAGGCACAGCCCTCCTTTTTTCCCTCATGCAGTATATGTCATTACCAACAACATGGGACGCGGCTGGATCAATATTGGTTTCAAAACAGCTGAAGAAGCAGATGCCGCAGCAAAAGTCTGCATCAAAATTACCCTTCCCAAGGGCAAAAGAATAGTGCGCACCACGCATACCAGATGTAACAAAGCAAAAACTTTGTTCATCTCCAACTCGCTCCCTACCAAACTTCCCCATAAGGTAATTGAGGAGGAGCTCCGCAAAGGGCTTGTAGCATACATAGAAATTGTGCTAAATTGAACTACAACGATTTCGCCTGATGCCAACACTGTGCACAGGCAAAGCTATCGCCATTATCAACCCACTCCCTGAAGTGGAAGATGACCTATCAAGAATCCCCTGCACAGCAGAGTTTCACTTTGTGGATGGGGGACAGTCATCCACATTATGAATCACACCAGAACGCGCACCGCCTATATGCAACCAATGCAGTTCATTAGGACACAAGGAACATGCATGCCCCGTGAAGGAGGTCTCAATGGAAGCAGACTACTGTAAAGAAGCCATGGATGAAAGTAACGAAAACTTTGCCAGAATGACCAATGGCCACCACCCATTCCGCTGGGGTGAGGATGGACTTTACTCCATTGTGGACCCAGTTACACATAAACAATGCAAAGCGGCACTAAAAGCCCACAATCAGGCAGTAGCTGAGGCGGCAGCGCATGCAGAATCATCCATCGACCCTGGAAAGATTCAAGAGGACATAGCAGATATACACCAAGCCAACCAATCAGAACAATATGCTCAGGTTTAAAATTTTCACAGCAACTCGACTGAGTCACCAAGCAACATCAATCATGCACACTTTGAGGAACAATTCAGCTGCAATATGGGTGAAGATGCGGTGCACAATTCTCCAAATTCGAACCCCAAAATCACAGAATCCAATCAGCACCCTGCATTGAACCATCATGAGCCACGTGCGGGAAAAGATAATGCAAATTCCAAAAACTGCAATTCCCGCGAAAAATCAGGTCAGAACAAGGGAACTGACATTGTCACTGAGAGAGTTGGAGTACAGATGCAGAGCATGGCCAAAATGAGCCGCGGTGGGTTAGGGCCAGAGGGCCCTCCCAACCACTCCTGAGGCGCCACGGGCACCTCAGTGTCAATAGGGATGCTAAACATCGTGGGAGCCAGGGCTCAAACGTCCCAAGCCAAAAAGCTGGACTTCCTGTGAAAACCCCTTGTAGACATCTTTGCTATCCAAGAAACCCACTGTCTACAGGGGGAAGAAGGATCATGGTCAGCCAGGGTCTCACCATCACAATTGGTGTGGATGTCTCACTGTGGGGTGAATGTCCAAAATAACAAAAAATTAAAAATTACAAACTCCTCGTCATACCTTCATGGCTGCGTCCTGGTAGCAACAATCACATGCCAAGAGGAAACAATCTCAATAGCATGCAACTATGCACCGTGCACTGCAGCCAAGAGAAAACAATTTCTTGAAACTGTTCCAACACTCACCTCCCACCATATACCATCCTGTTGGGCGACTTTAACTGCTGGGATAACCCCAACACAGACCAATGGCCTAACCCCAGGGATACCCACCGTGGCACATCAAATTCTGCACAATGAAGGCAACCCTTGGCCTGCAGGATGCCCTCCCCCCCGGATCACCACTCCTTCCCCACATGACATTACCCAACATCATGAGGGAGCACTCATATCATTGAGCTGCATCGATCACATCCTCGTTCCATAATCCCACCAATCAAACATCTTTAAATTTTCAACAAAAAAGTCAATTTTTCTGACCACCAACTCGTTTTGGTGCAGCTCTCACCAACCCAAACCCACGCACAGGCTTCGCCCTGGAGGAATCTACACCTGGAAAACATAAAATTGTCAAAAATATCTGACTGGGTCAAACATGAGGCCACAAACCCAGAATTCATAGCCTCATTCGCTTTGGATCCCATCAGAACCTGGGCAAATTTCAAAATGGAACTAATAAACAAAACTCAACATCTTGCATCACGCAAGTACACCGCTGACACAACTACAATCAGGCGTACCTTGGTGGAACTGGACCACCTTGAGCTAAACACCCCAAGATCCGGTTATAGCCCCAACTGGGGATGCAAATGGACGGAAATATCCACCCGCCTAAACACCCTCATCTTTGAGCACCAATACAGAATCAAAGTATCAAACAAAGGTAAGTTCATAAAGGAAGGCGAAATATGTTTGACATATTTCTTCCACCAATTCCACTCCCGCGGCCTCCAGCCCACACGCACACAGGTCCGCAAGGCTGACGGCACCATGGCAACTGACTCTGAGGAGGTCAAGGCGGAAGTACACCATCATTATACTGAATTATACCATGATATGCCGACTGACCCACAAAAAATCACAGAATTTATAAATACCGCCAGAATACAAAGCACACCGCCGGACTACAATATGCTAAAACTAATAACATGGGAGGAGCTTTGTGATACAATCCGCGGTGCACCACGTAGGAAATGCCCAGGGCCTGATGGGATACCTTACAAATTTTACAAAAAATATTTCAAGTAAATTTCCCCTCCTCTTGGCATCTATGAACCAGTGCTTGCTGGAAACACGCCTCCTACCTGGTGGCCATGAATCATATGTCATAACCCTGTATAAGAAGGGTGACAAATTGGACCTGGCCAACTGGCGTCCAATTGCACTATCTAATACTGATACAAAAATTTTAGCAGCCAGATTAGGTGAAATAGCCTCTAACGTCCTGTCACCCAACCAGTTTGGGTTTATACCAGGGCGCTTGATATGGAACAACATACACCCTGTTGCAAACACATGTCAGTCCAAAGCAACTGGAGCCCTGGTCTTCTTAGACCAGGAAAAGGCATACGACCGCGTTAGTTACCCATACCTAAAGGAAAGCCTACACGCTTTCAAACTCCCACCCAGATTCATAAACTGGGAGATGCTCCTCACAGAATCTGCAACCATGGCTGTATGCGGCCCTGGCTTCCTAACTAACAGGATCACACCACACAGAGGGCTCAAACAAGGGGACCCCTCAGTCCACTGCTGTATAATTTCAGTTTTGATCCACTCCTCCACATAATTGACTTACCCTCATGGGCATAACTGCACAAGGCCAGTCACCAGTGAAGATAATAGCCTTTGCGGATGATTGCGTGACAGGGTAGCTAACAACAATGATGCCCGACTGCTGGAACGCTCCCTAGAGGAATACCCATGGTGAGCAACGCATCGCTCAACAAAAGTAAAACAAAAATAATTCTCTTAGGCAAGTACACTAACAACTGGGCTACAACGCCTGAACCTCACACCCCCTTACGAAGGAAAAACCCACTTATCTTACCCTTTGCATCATCTCCCACCACCACTCCTGTCCGCCACCATGGGATATGGTTGGAAACAGGGGGATATGCTAATGAGACAATTGAGAACAACCTATTACAGCGGGTATCCAACCGCGTTGCCTCCCTCAAGGGAAGATCCCCCAGGACTAATGGGTTGAGTAACAGTTGCTAACTCACTCATCTTCCCAATACTATGGTACCCTGCCCACGTGATCGCCTTCTCACCCACCTTAATAACTTCAATCTGCGCGCTCATCCAGGGCTGGCTGTGGCCTGGATCCCATCCACCCAAACGGATGGAAACACTCTTTGGCCTACATCCCAGCGGGGGCATGGGACTGATAGATTTTGAGAGCCACGCCAACTGCATCCTGGGCACCTGTATAAAGGAAGTCCTTGCCCCAGACCTCCCGCAGCAACACTAGTCCAGGGCGGTGAGGACTAACTTCACGCATTCGCTCAAAATTACCAACCCACATAGCCCACCCAGACTACTATCATACCTTGCTAAACGCCCCACCGCAATGGGCCTGCATGGAACCCACCCCTCACTTCAAACGCATCCTCTGAGCCATCTGCCGCATGAAATGGACCGTAGAGAACACTGGCACTATGCAGGGAAGGGGACGACCCAGCTCATACTTCAAATTAAGAAATCCAGAAACCCACCCCCAGAGAGACATGCTTGCTACGACCCCAACCATTTCTAGAATTGAATATCTAGATGCGTTGGACATTCCCTATGACTTAACCACAAAGAAGGCATTGTGGATAATGACGCATCACCCACTCCTACAGCCAAGGGTAAGAGCCAACGCCTGGCGCTGTCTGAGAAGGACCTATAGGATGGCGGACCACTACAATTCCCTCCATGCAACCTGCGCAGTATGTGGAGTGGAGGGCTCCCTACACCACCGCCTAGAAACATGCCCCCCAACCAAAGCCATATGGTGGGAAGTCGCGCGCCTGCTTTAGCTCCAAAATGAGCAAGAATTTTCTATATCAAAGAGCCTCCTCGCGCTCTAGATCGAATCACCAATCCCATCTACCCTATGCTCCCTAATGATACCCATTGCAATGTGGACAATCCACACCATTGCCTTAGATGCATTCAAGGGCACGGTCCCAACCATCCATGGGGTTATCAACAGGTTCCACGTCCACTTATTGGAGCACTTCCAAGCCTGGCTCTATGGATATATGAGGCCAAGGCAACAGGCGCTCATAGAATCGTGGTTACCACTCTGGTTTCTCCACACAGACCCCTTCCTTCACACCTGATACATAGCAGGGGAAACCCCCTCGGAGTAGTGCACCAACCCCCATACCTGGCAGTCCCACTGGCAACAGGGGTAACCTGAGTACCCCGTGGTGCCCAATTTTATCTACCTTCGCTTCCCTCCTTCTTTTCCACACATACTTGGTAATGCCCTTCCCCTGGTCATCTTAACTCAGTTAAATAAAAGGTTTTTAATTTGTGCTCCTCATTTGATTGTGTTAAGCTTTCTTTGATGAATCCATCAGGTTTGAAAAAGTAACAGGGATAATCCCTGATAACAATTTAGTCAATTTTTGATTACTTGCAACTGGAGCTGAGGATAATTGACAGTTTATATCAACTAAATATTAGTAATTCAATACCAGTGACTGAAGTTGAGGATGTTGGCACAATTATATTATAAATAGAGACTTATGACAGATAAGTAATCTGACATCAAAGTATTTGGGATTAGTAGCGACTGTTTCCAAGAATAATCAAATCATGTACGATATAGGGATCAGCTGAATACTTATGCTGAGAATAATCCTTTTTATAGCTTTGGTGCTGAGTGTTTTGATAGTCAAGCATTCAATGGACATTCCACCAACTTGGGTTCAGAATTATGGTGACTAAGGCCAAGAATTTTTGGTTAAGTTTATAGTAGTAATTTATATACAATTGACCACCAACTGATGCTATGGATGGATTGGAGTAATATTTGGTGCTTTACTATGATGAATTAAGAGGAAATAGTTGCCAGTAGAAGTGCTGTGATTGATTGAGATGCCAGCAATAAATGCCAGTGATTGTCGATAGGTGAGCATCAGATTGCCATAGGAAAAGCCTAAGTATAATTATTCGCATTTTTCTCTTAATAACTTCTTCCTTTTGCCTACTCTTTAATGTTTTAAGGTAGCTAGAGGGTAGCCAGCATTAGGGGTTTGGCTGAAGATCCCCAAAGTTTGGTGCTGGGTGAGTGCCCCAAGAGGTGATCAGTGTTACCAACCCTGATACCTGGATCTACAAGGAAGCCTCCTTGGGGTCTTTCCCATTTGGCGGATACAAAAATTAACTGAAGGTGATTAACCCTGTGGGGGAAGATAAGACAGAGCTGAGAATCACCTAGTTGGGTGTAGGGCTTGATGTGTGCCTCCCAGGGGTTTAATCAGCCCATGGTGGATTTGTTGATCTGCTAGGTTGGTGAGTTTCATTGCAGATTTGTAGCAAAAGGTAGTCTATGAAGGTTATTTAGCAAGGGTCAACAGTCATCATACTGTCTTGGAACAATAATGAAGTTCCCAATGTAGCGGATGTAAATTTGCAACAACAAGGGAAATCTTGTCCCTTCACCTCTTCCTATAGAGTGGGCAACTTCCGTATCAAGGGAACTTCTTCCTTCCTCTCATGATGCAGGAGCTCATGGAGATTTTTAACAAGCAATATTTAAAATAAGTTAACTATACTTCAGCTCTAATCCATAGTAAAAAATATACAAATGTATAACAGTCTAAATATCTATGAGACTTAACAAATTTTATTCTTTATTCTGCTTTATTTAATAAGACTCAAGGGAATATATAGGGGAATTCAAGCGCCTAACTTTTATGTTGATTCCCCAAATGGAACGTCAGCCTTCGCCAATGGATTAGCTTTCTGGAGTTGCTCAAAACGCTGAATTCCTCATATATCTATCTGGATTTTGCCGCCTACTAGAACATGACCTCTTCTGGGTTGAATCAAAGTACATGTCCCAACATCTTTGCTCAACCCCAGAAGATTATCCTCAATAAGCAGCAACCTGCTTAGGTAATGGGACCTTTTACCCAAAACAGAAGTTTGCATTGCCTAAAAGGTTAACCTGCAAGTTGCTAACATAAGCGTTGTCAACGAGTAGCAGCTAACAAACTTTTAATCAAAATGGCAACAAATTCATATCAATTCATACGAAATTGTTAAATTGTTAATGGTCAAATCATCAATCAAACAACTTGTCATTTGTGGGATCCTACCCAATGAACATCAGCAATATGGCAGATTGAGTCCTGACGGAAAATTAGTATCTCATTAGGAACTAAGCCTAAAAATAGTTATAATATCCCTTTGTTAACTCACAATCATTATGGTGAAAAACCCACATTGGATAAAGTAGATATATTATAAACCAATTGAGATGGATGATGTGGGCATACTGAAATCCCAACTGGTTATTACAATGATTGAGCAAAACTCTATTGCTGAGGGTAACATAACTGTTGAGTAATTGACTGGACCTAATTGTCAGATATTCAAATAAGGACATAATAATGTTAACATGCTTAACTTATTATGGATCATATCAGATAATTGCGATTATGGACCAGGTATATTCTAAGCTTATGCAAAGCTTAGGATACGCGGCCTAGCAATTTCACTTTAATAATATTCAACTATGAAGACATGGGCTCAAGGGCTTTGTTGGTTATGTCAGACATAAATTAAGTTTTTACTTAATGATACGGGCACATGGGCTTTGTTGGTCTATGTCAAAATTAGTTTTTAATGTCAGTTGAGTTTTTGATCAAATCAATTACTAATTAGTGATATGAATCGCCTTGGTATGTGCTGCCAATTGCTTGTGAAAGAGAATCAGTTCAGCTATTTGCAGATGCATCCAAAATGCCATCCTGAGAATGATGACATTATTTACACTGACCCTGAGGCTGAGCAAGATTCCCTGAGTCCAAGTATTTGTAGACCCTCAAACGAACATTTTACGTGTTCCTCTAGCCAAGTGCCATTGAAAATGAGACGTCATGGGTAAGATGTGGTGAATATTGAGCCCTATAAATTATCTTCAAGTTGATGCTTATAAACAACATTCAACTATTACCACTAGTCTATAGTTTAACATATAAGCTTTTTGAGTTTAATAATTTACTTTGTATTAGTCGAGAATTTACTTGGGATCAGTAAGATCAGGGCAGCATGCTATCATCCAAGTATTTGACAGGAAAATACAACTTTGAAGTGCTATTACCAAGGAGTTATACCTTGAATCATAGTCACCATCTGGTCTATTGTCTTCATACAATAGACGCTCAAAACTCCACCATACCGCAGAAGAAGAAACAGCTTTGGAATAAGACCAAAATTCAACAAGTGGTGCTCATGGCTGGGAGTGCAGATGGTGACCACGCTGAGCAGGGGAGCAATCCCAATCAATTATTCAGAACCATTACCAGGCCCAATGAGTATACT